>JAWNPV010000028.1:48808-63328 GCA_035078785.1 Collessia kirishimana
CAATAAGGCGGTTGCAATAAGGCAACATAAAATACAAGCCCAACTCTATCAAAAACATATCAAAAAAAAAAAAAAAAAAAAAACGCGACAAGGCGTGTGCACTAAGGCACTATAAAAAATATCAGCCACTCGACAAAAAAAAAAAAAAAAAAAAAAACGCAGCTAAACTTGCGTGTAAGTTGGCATGCAATTGCCATGTTCTTCTAGCCTAATTAGAGCCCATGTTGCTGCTGATCTGCCCTACAGTGTCCCCAGCAGCAACGGCAGCAACTTTTCACGCTAAACAATCTGTGGCAGCCACAACAGCAACAACAATTGGCAGCTTCAATGAAAGTCTTAATGTGTAAACTCTTAGTCATAAGGTCAAAGCTTTGGACATTATCAATATGCAAGCCTGCAAGCTGGCAGCAGCAGCAACAGCAGCAGCAACATGGCTATGCGGCTTGTCAATGCTGCAAGCAGTGTTAAGACACAAACACACACACACACAAAGCAGCAGTTTTTTTTTTTTTTTTGAAAGCCTAGCCTTTCAACATTGTTGCCATTGTTGTTATTTAGCCCCGCCAGCAGCAACAGCAACAACATGACTCTCCACTGTGTGGCTGCAACAGCAACAGCAAGAGCAACAGCATCAACATGCCGTTGCCGTTGCTGTTGCCGTAGCCGTAGCCGTTTGCTGCTTAAGATGTATCTGCTGTGATTACCACCAGGCGAGCGTGTACTTAAGCATTTTATATGCTTTTTTTATGCCATGTTGTCGTTGTCCTTGTCCATGGCAAGTCTCGAATCTTCCAAGACTCTTCGTCGAAGAGTCGAAAATTGGGTTTATAAGTTTCGTATCGTTTCGTTTCGTTGCTTTTTCTTTTCTTTTCTTCTCGTTTTGTCTTGCCAAGGAGACCATAGAGGCGCGCGTTGAAATGGCGTTGATGATGTTCATGTTTCATGTTTGTGGCTTGATGAAGCGCAACGATTATCCCCTAGCAACAACAGCCAAAGCACCAACAGCAACAGCAACAACAGCAACAGCAACAGCAACAAGAGCAAAAATATGCCACAAATTGATTGATTTGCCACGGCACGAAGCTGAGACTGTAGCTAAAAGAGGCAACGGCTGGCAGCAGCAACAGCAACAACAGCAACAGCAACGTACAAGACCAAGCTGATGTCGATGAAGATGATGATGATGATGTTGTTGATCAAGAAACTCGTTTCAGTTTCAATTTCATTTTTAAGAAATGTTTTTTCTCCTTTTTTTTCTATTTTTTTTGTTTTGATGTATAAAATCTGCGCGCTGTTTGATGCAGCCAAGTGGGCGTTGTTGTTGGTGTTGCTGGTGGCTGTTGCTGGTTGCTGTAGCGCTCGCTGCCTTGGTTGGTTGCATGCCAAAATCTATCTTAGCCAGTCTATTTTCAAATGACGGCGACAAAATATGCGCCCAAATGCAATTGAAACGCAACGAAAAATTGTTTCAACGCCCACTTTGAATCAAAGCCAAGTTGTTGCTGCTGTTGCTGTTGATGTTGCAGTTGTTGCTGTTGCTGATGTTGCTGCTGTTGCGGAACTGCCACACAACAATTTCTCAATTGAAATGTGTACGCGAAAATTGTTGCCAGTTGCCAGTTGCCGTTGCTCGTTTGACAAATAAGTTGCATGCAAATAGCTGCAACACCAACACCAACAGCAACCAGCAACCAGCAAGAGCAATTGCTACTGCATCTAGTAAAAAGCCACAGCAGCAATTTGTATTGCAATGAATTACATTCCAGTAAACAATTTTCTCAATGGCTCCGGCCATCTTCATTGATGAAAATCACAGCAGCACCTTTGACCAGCCAAGTTGTTTGTCAAGGCGTCTTGACAAGCCTCCTACTTTTTTCCACCAGCAACACCAGCAACACTAGCAACAGCAGCAACACCATGGACATGGCAACAACTGTATTGTGACATGACAAATTTATTCTCAACAGCCTGACAAATGCAATTAGTTGCTTACCAAGTAAATTACTAAAATTGTTTAAATATTTAAACTACAATTAATCGTAGGCGGGACAAAAGCTGTAAAATTCAAATTCAACAAGGACAACTTGGTTGCTTACCCCGAGTGACCCTGAGTGGTATGAATATGATTTTTCCGTATTGAAATCGTTTAAGTTATTCGTCGTCGTCTTAGATCAGTCAGACAAGTCCTCCTTCCCCCTCTGATCTGCTGCTGCTGTTGCTGCTGTCCAAGTGCATTAGATTCATTCCCACATTCGTCAGTCATTGAGTTGGCTGAGCTAGCTAGCTAGCTAGCTGGATGGATGGATGGTTTTTGGTTTGGTTTGGTCGTGAAATGTCTTGGAAAGCTGAGAAAATGGCCTACAGGCAAAAGGCAACGGCAACGGCAACAGCAACAGCAACGGCAGCAACAAGTTGAGCATCAGCAAGTAAAACCTAAACGTTGTTGCCTGAAAATTGTTGGATAATTTTCGGTTGCTTGGGCTTTTGGGATCTGTCTGCCTGGTTGCCTGGTTGCCTTTTGCCAGGTCTTGGGCTTTGGGTTTAGGTTTGGGCCAGAGTCCTAAGCATGGCAGCTCTGGTCTCTGGTTACATTAGCGTTAGCGTGTGTGCAGGTTGTAATTTTCTACTTTGCGCCTCAACCTCAAGACGAGACCAAGAGAGGAGAGACCTCAACGAAACTGAACAGAAAACCCCCCGAAAATAAGTAAACGAATAGAAAGCCGAAAGTCTTTGGCGGTTGCTGGTTACTCTATGGGTAAATGTTTGAACGATTGAACCACTCTGATCGCTGACTGATCATTATGCCTCCTGACAGAATGCACTCACCCTGGGCACTGGGCGCTGGGCGCTGGGTAGGGGATTTTGCTGTTTAACGGCGGGATAATTATGGCGGAACTTGTTAACTGCTCATAAAAACCAGAGAAAAAAAAAAACAACTAAAAAGCTGAAATGTTACACGATATGATCATAACAAGAGGGCAGAGCGTGTGGGGGAAAAAACACAAAAAAAAAAAAAAAAACATTAAATTCAATCAGAGAATAAAGTAACCAACATTTGTCCGTCGCCTGTTTTATGACCTGTTTTTTACACTCAGTTACAAGTGACCAAAGTTGCCAATTGTTAGTTGACAGTTGTCAGCCAGTCAACCATCCATTCATTCATGTATTCATTCAACCATCCATCTATCTAACTATCCATCCATCCATCCATCTATCCGTCTATCTATCCATCTGGCTGGCTTCGCTTCACTTTGGTGTGGCTTTTGAGCTAATTGGTGTCTATTTGTTTTGTTTGTTTCTCTCTGTCTCTGTCATTTGGCTTTGGCTTTGGCTTTTTGCCTTTTTGGCGTTTTTTACGTTTTGTTAATTAGCCATTTAATGCTCAATAAAAATTACAGCAACAAAACACCCAACGACTCTGAATTAGATTCACCAGTCACCAGCAGTCATCTGAGTATTTTTTTTCCCTTTCCTTCGTCCATTTTTTTGTTGTTATTTTTTTTTTGATTTATTAAGTCATTAAATAATAATCATAATTTTCTTGTTTAGCAGCCTTTTAATCATAAACAAATTCTTTGCCAAGCGATAAAGAAAAAATTCAACATAAAATCGATTGATTAACTAAGAAGAACTTCTTAGTTCTTTGGATTTTCATTAGGGAAAAATGATTTTTTGCCCATATTTGAAATCCCTTAAGAAACAACAAAGTTTTTGGTTATAAGAGTAGGAAAAGAACAAATTCCCCCATCTAAGTAGATAATTGACAGCTATATGGTCTAAAAATCAATAGATATGAGCTAGATCAGCCTGTGGTTTGTAGTGAAATCGTTTCTACATCTCTGAAGAATTTAAAATTCATTTTAAATATTTAACAGACACTTCCAAGGCTTCGGCTTCTCCTCCTTGCCAAACTGCCCTGCTACGAACACTTTGAATGGACAGATCTAATGATAACTTGGCAGCGATTCCAATTTGCAATTAGTTATCCAGGTGTTTAGTCAGCTGCGATTTATATAACCAGTTTGGTTGTGTGGTTGTCTTCTCCCCCCCCGCTCTTCTGATCCAGCATTTGAACCACTTTCAAATGGTTTTCGGTTTAGATTTATGGCCCGACTACTCTCACCTGTCCAGTTTACACCTCAACACAGAGAGAGAGAGAGATAGAGAGAGACTTATATATCCGGTAAACTGAATGACAGCTCAACGCGTACGACATAAACAATTTATCAAAATAGCGCTGTGGTCGGTTAAAAGAAGTTGTGATGCCAGAAGCAACTATAAATTAGTGAAAAAAGTTTTGAATTTAATTTTGTTGATGTTTCGCTTGGAAAACGTTACGCAAATTATAAAAAAATCAATATTTAAATAAACTCTTTGCCGCATCAGACAGTCATTAATCAAAAGTTGCTCTCCCCCCCACCTCAGTTCCGTCCTGCGACTAAACATTTGGGGTAAAAATGACACACAATAAAGAAATCAATAAGTCAAAGTGGAATATGCCAAAAACAAGAAGAAAAAAAAAACAGATAAAACAGAGAAAACAGAGAAATAAGAAAGGGTAAATGGAATTTACACACTTTAGTTGCCTGCCGTTTGCCTTTTCATTATTTATTATTAAACGAATTGGTGCAACCTTAACTGCCAGGCAATTGGCTACTGGACTTGGATCCGTACAGACATACATATGAGCTGCCAACTCTTTCCACTTGAAATGAAATGAAATGAATATGCAAAAGAGCCAGAGACAGAGAGACCAGACAAAGACACCGGCCATGGCCATAGTCACAGTCGCAGTCGCAGTCACAGAGTCCCCAGTCAGAGCCAGAGCCAGAGCCACAGACAAAGAAACAGCGAGACAGTCAAAGGCAGACAGACAGAGACCAGGCCCAGTCCAGTCCAGTCCAAGAGGCAAAGACTGAATGGTGGAAGAAGAGAAAAATATTAAGAAAAAAACCAGCAGCATTATGGGGCTGGTCGAACCGAACTAAACCAGCAGCAGCACCAGCAGCAGCACCCTGGACGGTCCTTCTGTTTGGCCTACTCCATGCACAGCGGGAAGGCATTTTCGGAGGCTTCACACACTTCACACAGACTTCAGAGACAGAGACTCAACCGAAAAAGCCCATCTGCATACCTATATCGGGGCTCTGTTTACATACATTTATATCTATATATATGTATATAGACGTGTCCATATGTCTAGCTAATTTAAATGAGCTGCAAAACGAAGCTAAACTGTGCTGTGCTGTGTTGGTCTGTGCTGTGCTGTGCTGTGCTGTTTAACTCTTCTGGCATTTGGCAGTCTCTCGACAAGATTTTATGGCCTGGTGTCTGACAATTTATCAGCTAACTGGAGCTGGAGCTGGAGTTGGTGGCTCAAGCTGAAGCTGTTGCAGGTTTCAACCACAACAACAACAGCAGCTACAGCTACAGCAACAGCAGCAACAAAATTGATTTGCATATCCAATTATAAACACATTCTGCAAAAATTAAGCAAAAGTAACAAGAACACTTGGAGAAAAACAAGTGAACAGCAATGAGAATCTTAAATAAAAAAAATTCCAACTGAAGAGGGCACTTGATTTTCGTTCCTTTTTCAAGAAATAAACAGTTATTTTCCTTGAGTAAATTGCCAAGCTCCTCTTGTGATATATTTAGAGCAATTCACGAGAGAAAATCCAGCGCCAGTTGCCCTGGGCGTTGAGTTTCAGTTTGTCTAACAACAATTATCGCACTTTAGAGCAAATATTAAATGAAATTCAAGCTCTACACTGTGTGTCTGTCTATCAAATTAATTTAGCTTCCATTTATGCTTTACAGACACGAACTGCACTTTTGTTTTGACATTTTTTTACCTTTAAAAAATTCTTGTTATTCACTGACCACCAGAGTAAATAAATAAATAAAAAAAAAATAAATTAATTCGATTCCCTGTACACGACTGGAATTCATGGCGAATGTCACGCAACGTTGCGGCAAAAATAAAATAAAATCAAATCAACAAAGCAATGTCATGAGATCGAGTCGAATGAACCAACCAAATGGGCCAAGCTCTATGGGCTCCTAACATGTTAGCCAAGCATTAGAGGCTTCAATAAATACAAAAACTAGGAAATTTACGAATCAAATATTTTTAAAAAGGTGGAAAAGGGTTCTTCAATTGATGGGAGAAGTGCATAAGCCCTAGCGCCACTAGCAATTGACAGCCCGAAGGCTGTTTAAGCTGTCAGAGACTGTGGGAAAAAAGCTGTAAGCTGTAGGCTCTGATAATTTAGAAATTTTTAACCCGTTTAGAGCATCAGAGATTAATTTAGATGTCTTCCTAGTCTCATAAATGTGGCTGCCACTTGGCAACATTTAACTGCAAATCGTTTGGCATCATTTCGTGCCACAAACTGCTGCTGCTGCTCTCTGTGTGTGTGTGTGTGTGTGTGGGGTCTGCCACTTATTAAATAGTCGTCACTTTTAATTAAAAGTCGCCGCTGACTTTAGTTTACTATTTCAGCTTTTTTCTAGCTTTTTTTTTTAGCTTAATATGTGCGCCAAAGACTTAGGCAGGCAGTCAGGCTAGTTGGCTGGCGGCTTCCTTAGGCCAAGAGGATTGGTAGAAATGGCTGGGGGGGAACCAAAGGAGAGGAGGAGGAGGGGATAGTTTGAATGCAGCTGCATGCCACTGCAATTTGCAATTACCACAAACACGCGGCAATAACAACAACAACAAACAGCCACACGGCATGGGCAAAAGTTTTGCAATTAGAACACTTTCGCGTGGCTTTAATGATAACAACAACGACGACCGATGACGATGACGTTGAGGGCCCCCACACAGCCCCTTTGGAAAACTAAGCTCCTCTTTACATATGTGTGCGAGTGTGAGTGTGTGTGTGTGTGTGTGTGTTGGTTGGTGGGCGTGGCAGGAAACTAGCTTTTAAGTGTGTCTGCGCTTGGGCAGGCGAAAATTTCGAGTGAAAAACGATTTACAGTTTGCAGTTAGCCACAATGCTTCACATGGAGTGTCTGTCTGTCTGTCTGTCTAGCTGACTGGCTGTCTGTCGGTCTGTCTGAGTGGTGTGTGTGTAAGCTGGTTCAGCATTTAGTTTGAATTTCAGTCTCTTTGGCTTATTGTCTCTGTGTGTTGTGTGTTGTTTTAGGCCTGAACTGTAAGCCTTAAACTGTAACTGTAACTGCCATGAATTGTTGGAAAACCAAAAACCAAAACCGAAAAAATCGGCAAAGAAAAATGTTAAAATCAAGTGTCAGTTTGTTTACACAAGACTTGGCTTGCCATTGTCCTTTAAGGACAACTAGTGTTGATCTGCTTCTGTTGCTGTTGCCCGTTGCTGTTGTCATTGCCGTTGCATTGTTGTTTATGTGGTCAAGTGGCAGGACAATGCCGAGTGCTAAGGACACAACGGAGGCTGTTAGGGACACAAGGATCTGGCCAGAGCCAGCTCATTAGTCTATGCGGATTTAGATTTAGAGCAGCCATGATCTTCGGCTCCCTTGGCTCTGGCTAAGTCCTCATCATCATGGCTAGCGCTGGCGCATTAAAGGATTTGCCAAAATCCAGGTCCTTAGCCCAACCAACAAACCAACCAACCAACCATCCATCCATCCATCTATCTACTGGGATGTCCTGCAGTGATAATCACCAAGGACATAAAAGGTTTCCCTTTGCTCTTTTCCGCAGACTCCTCTGATAGCCCGCTAATTTGTTACAAAATTGCACATTTGCCAGCGCCTGCGATGAGGATTCAGACTCGACATGGGGTAGTTAGGTGGCCCATTCCATTCACACTGCATCATTGCCTCACAGGCTCGAAGGCTCACAGGCTCAGAGCATCCCCGTATAGTACATGGGCCCATCCAGCCAGCCATCCAGCCATCCATCCATCACTTTGGCTTGGGCCATTTGGCAGTTGTTCATTCAGTTTTTGTATTTCTGTTGGTCCGCTTTGGGAAAAGTGCACTTTGACCTTCGGTTACTTTGTTGTTCTCTACTTGGTCTCCTACTGGGCGATTTGAAGCGTTTAGCGGTGTTTAGCTGAGAACAACAGCAGCATCCCCTGGGGTCGGTTGGGATGGGATGCGATGCCATCGTAGTGAATGTGGCAGGAACGATGGCAGCAGCTACAGCTACAGCTATATTAATTAGTTGTCATTAATGTCCTTAAAACAAGTACAGTTGACACTAGTTGTCGATAAATTTTCCCAATTTTTCCTCTTCGATTTTTATGGTTTTTTTTTACTCTTGCAGAGAAAGATCAATCAATTTGCTAAACTATAAATATCAATATCAACTTGCCTTTCAATCAGCCTCATTATGCTAATGAAGACACACAACTGCACACGCCTACACACACACACACACACTGGCACTTGTCTTGACCAACTTGTCGACTTGTCTAAGTGAGCAAAGCCCCCATGGGGCTCTCGACAGCTATACGACTTTGTATCGTCGTGTATCGAGTAAGCGGTAGTCGTCTGTCTGCCTAACCAGTCTCTGTCTTCGTCTCTGTCTCAGGCAACTCAACTTAACAGTGTTGATCATCGTGATCATAATGAAGTTGATCATCATGCCTGACCATCGACATGAACATCAACATCAACAGCTTGAGGCGACGTTTAAATTTGTTCAAACTATAAACAAAATGAGCTTAAAGATTCTATCTGTTCGTGTAAATATTTGTTAAAATTAAGCTTTCAACTGCAAAATTTCCAAAATGTTAATTTCCAACGGCCGTTTCGATGGATGAAAAACACAAACACAAGAAACAAAATTAAGAAATTCCAACTGCCAGGTGGTTGAAATTTATTAAACAGTTTGATTGCTTGAGTCGGTTAAGTGATCTATGAAATCACTGGGTGGATCAAGTCGAGATGACAAATGAATTTCAGTCATCCGACTTTATTTTGATTGGATTGGATTTTTTCTTTACTATTTACTTGCTCTGGCAGCTGTTAAAAGAGCATTTGAAGGTCGTTGGGTTTTCTTATTAAGCCATCAAGTGTGGCAAATATCTTTTGATCCAATGAATATGGAATATCAATGGGCAACAACAACAAAATCTTTGTTTCTCTGCATTTTTAATGCCTTTTTCACCGGTTTGTGGTTGGAAAAAATCATTTTTTACGCCTTTGGCAAATGTTTTGTTCTTAGACTCAAGCCGGCTGTGGTTTTTTAATGCCACACCGATACACAGATACACAAATGTCTAAATGTATTTACTTAAATTGGCCTGCAGACATGCAAACTCACAACAAAAACACGACACCTACAAGCCAGACAGCCAGCTGCACACAACACGCATAATTCAATTAAATTAATTTAATTGCCGCCTTTAGAGCAAAGCATAAATGCATAAAATTAACTAGAAATATTTATAAACAATTATAATTTTAATTAGTTTATAGCTATTCACGTTGCTATTACATCAGGAAAACTGTTAGGCTGACTAAGCCAAGCCAACCAGCATGGGCAAACCTATTTGATTCATTTTGACTGTAAATTAATGATTTTTTAAACCTTAAATTCTATTTATTTAATTATTTTTGTGTTTTTTTTTTATTAGAAGGAAGAACTGGGAATTTTCTACGAATTTTCTGTGCATTTTCCAAGCCAAAAGCTGTTTCTTCTCCATAGACAAAACTGTTGAGTTTTCAGTTTTATTTTTTATTTTTCCTCAATGACTTTTTAAGTGTCTCTGACTGTTATGGACCCGGCTTTTCCGTTGTGTTTGAAGTAAATTTTTTTTTATATTTATTTGAAAGCCAAACGGCCTGTCTGCCTGCCTGTCTGTCTGTCTGTCTGCCCTCCCACACAAAACGAAACACCCTGTCAGGTTAACAACACAACTCAACTTGGCTGACTTGAACTCTTGGGCTGTTGGACTGTTGAGGGTTAAAAAATTTTCTCAACTCGCCAAAAATTGGCCAAAATGGTTGGGTTGACTTGGCCCATTGACTTTGGTGTTGTTGTTGGTTGTTAGTTGGTGCTGTTGGTTGTTATTGCTGTTGTTAGCTAATGACGTTGTGAATTTACGTTGTGGTTATTGCGGCTGTCAAGAGTTGAGCAAAATAAAAAACCCACAAAAAATAAAAAATAATTTCTCCAAAGCAATTTTATGTTGTTTTAAGCAGGCCGCAGAGCTGTGTTAAGTGTAATGTCAGCTTGACACGTTAGCAAAACCCACGGTTAAGGAGAGACACTAAGTGAGAGAGAGAGAGGGAGAAAGGGAAAGACAATGAGAGGGCAGCAGTATAGAGTAAGAAACAGACCAGAGTTAAGCTCTCTATGAGTTGCCTTTCATTAGGAGGTTTTGGTTGGCAGTAAAAGTCCTGGAGGACAAATGTCGGCATAAAGTTGAAGTTCAAATTAATTGGAATATGAGAGCCGCATTAAATGTGACCCATATGGCAAGGAGAGGCAAAGAAAAATGTCATTTGGCCTTAATGAGCGGTCAGTTAATCATGACATTTTAGACGATGACAAGGCGGCAACGGCGGCGTGGGCCACTCAAGCAAGCAGCGTCAGCACTCGAAAGTAGGCTATGAAAATGTCGAGGGTGGAAAGCAATGACAATGACAACCATGAGGATGAGGATGATGATGATGATGGTGCTTGACTGGGCCTGGCGCTGATGAAGCGCAACCAATTGACTGAGCTGAGCTGGCTGAGCTGGCTGGCTGACTGAGCTGGCTGTCTGAGCCTAATGAGCAGCAAAGTGAAAAAGTCATGAACATAAAATTAAAGAATTTTCTAAATTAAAAGCAAAGCTATATGGCATATGGCAGACCCGGGACCCGTGGGCAGGCAGCACACATTAAAGACACTTTAATGCACTTCATCAGTTCATTGGTTTATATGGCTACAAAACGGCATCGTCCCGTCCGTCTGTAATTATCTCTCTCTCGGAAGGCAGCAGAAAGCCTTGCTCTACTCCCTTTTGGTTGTGTTTTTTTTTCCCATTTTTTTTTTTTAAGATTTCGCAAAAATAATAAATAATAAAAACAACAACAACAGCAGCAACAGCAACAGGCAAACAGGCAACAAGAAATTATGATGAAAAAGTCTGGGGCTTTGGAAACTCCATTAATTTTTGCTGCTGTTACGTTCTGCAGATTTTTTTTGTTTTTTTTTTTTTTTGGAGGCTCCTTGCTGCTGCTGCTGCGGCTGCGGCTGAGGCTGCATCATTGTTAATGAGTTTTCGTGTATGGCTTACTTATAAAGAGGATACCAAACGGCTCACAGACCAGAGACCCAGGACCAGTTCCAAGGAACTCCAGTCAGCTATAGCCAGCCAGCCATAGTCAGCCACAGTCAGCCGCAGCTCAAGACAAAGTTGGCAAAACAGAAAATTAAAAAGAAGACGCTGCGCCAAGGCTCTCAGTCTGCCCGCTCCAATGCCAAAAAGATTGAGGTTCAGCCAGGCAGGCAGGCAGCCAGCCAGGCAGCCATCAGGCTACTTAATATTTCCCTGGGACCTGGCAGTTCCATCCACTGGCAGCTACCAAACTGACTTTTAATAAACTTCTGGTCAACAGTTTCCCACGCTGCTTTTAATTTAGCAGCCCAAAATCAAAATCAAAGCCATTAGTTTACACTTTACATGCTAATGGCAATATCCACAGCACACATATGGACTCCTCAGCTCTGTCCAGCTCAGCTCTGTCCAGCTCAGCTCTGGCCAGCTCAGCTCATTGCGTCCTTCAGCTATGCCCTGAAGACATGTGGCCAGCGAGGAGCTCAGAGCTCAGAGCTTGAAGCTTCTGGTTCTTCTTCTGGCTGGCTGGCTGGTTGGCAAGTATAAAACCAATGAACTTTTTTAATTGCCAATGAAATTGTATGCAACACACACACACACACTGACACACACATTTCCTCTAGAGATTTGCTGCGTATTTGAGTAGCCCTTGGTGTGATGGTTGCCCAGCCACAGCCACAGCCTTGTTGGCCAATCTGAGTTGTCTGGTCTGCCAGCCTTCCTTTCGCGCCGTTTGCAGCAATTTAAAGATTTTTTTTTAGTGTTTCGCTGATTTCTTATATTTTTATTTGTACTTTGGCGCCGTTTGCCGCTTGCCGCCAACTTGTGAATTGTAAAAATCCATTTTAATTACCTTTTTCAACCAAAAACTCTAAATGAAAGGCAACCAGGGAGAGAGAGAGAGAGAGAAGAATTCTACACTTTTAAAAAAATCCCTAAACCGTTTCTTTCCCCCCCTGTTGATTGCCGCCTCGGTAGCCATTAGACGTCAGTTTGGTTAACAATCAAGTGGCCCCTCTGTCCAGGGCAATTGTTACTCAGCAAGCAATTTTCCAACTTGAGAGACCATTAAACGGTTAACTTGGCTAGCATTTCAGTTAGTTGGTTAGCTGGTGGTTAAAGCACTTAAGTCGGAGGCCAGCAATTGGGTAAGTAACTCACTGGAGTAGCCAATTGCCCTGTTCTGTCTGGGGCCGAGTGAGTTGGCAACGCATTGGGCTAATTAAAGGCTTTGTGAATGACATTTACAGTTTCGAGTTGAGAAGGCGCGAGCTAAACAAATTCGGTCAAACACAGCAGGGAGGCAGACAGGCAGCCGCTTCAGGTATCAGGGATTCGGGTGCCCAGTGGTGCCCTCTCAACTCGCCAGGCACAGCGGGCGCCATCAGCAACGATCTGGCAGGTTCAGCACCTTCGTTGGGTCTCTGCTGCCATTGTTGGTCGGTCGGTCGTCGTTTTCCCCCCCACATTCAATTGAAATTGATAGAATTGGGAGGTTTGAGGGGGATGATATTGGTGGGTATCGCTAACGCTATCGGAGGCGGCGTCATAATTTTCACAGCAGGTGTCATTGCTAATGATTTACACCCGGAGCAACCGGCAACCAGCAACCGACAACCGGCAATGGGGCGACAGTCAAAGATGCAACACGAAATGCAGTCGCCTCAGACCTCAGCAGACCAACACTTGCTGTCGGCAACAACAATAAAAAACACACAAAAAACCACAAAAGACCAACAAAAAAACAGTGAAAAAAAATCTAAATTCGTTGCGGCTGCCGCTTGGACTTTGATGTTTCCTGGCAGCGTCCATTGCAGAGCGGCGGTGTCCGTCCGGTCACCTCTCATTGTTGTTGCAGCGACACAAATTTCGAAAAGCAATTCATTATTCATATGGTTGGTTGGTTGGTTGGTTGGATGGTTGGAGTCTCCCATCTCCAATACGCTTGTTGGCGGCCCTTTGTATTGCCTTAGCCTTTGTACCAATCGCAGTCGCCTGATCCCATGGGGCGTTGCAGTGGCTCGCCGCGCTAATTTGGTCAGCTAAAGTCCATGACACATGATGATGAGTTGATGGGTCGACTGTTTGGCGCCACCGGCGCCCTCCTGTGGTGACTAGTTGACCAACAAATCTGTTAACCGCCTGCTGTCTGTCCAACAATGCGGGCCAAGTTCGATCGGTTGATGGTGTCAAGCAATTAGGTGACTTTAATGATTAAAATAAAAGAAACATTTGTTTATCGATAATATGGATCGATAACATGATCTCTTGCTTAGGAAGCTGCGCGACATAATCAAAATTCAACCTAAAACTGCATCAATCAATTAGGTTAATTAAACTCAGGGGCAAATCAAGGGAAATATTTTTAAGCTTCATTGAAACCATCAAGGAAAATGTGTGTTAAAACAGTTATTTGTATTTCGCGAACCTTGGCCGATTGGTTTGGCGTTTTTAACTGATCGATTAATCAAATCAACTTGGAATTTAATTTGCCATAAAACTCGCCTCATCGACTCACCGACTCACCGGCTAACCGACTAACTGACTAACTGACTGACTGACTGCCTACCTCGATATCATTTTGTATAATTTTCATGCCACACACACATACACGGAGAGCCACACACACACACATACATAGTGGAGAGACAGAGCCATTACTCATACGCGCAGTTGCACGACGTTGAAATTGCTCTAATTAAGTTTTTGGTCTGCAAGTCGGCGCAGAAGACGAAGCGAAGCGGAGCCAAAGCCAGATCCAAAGTCAGAGTCAGAGCATCGCATCAGGTCGGGGCCAAAGTAGTTCGGTGGCTTCAATTTATCTGGCCGAGATGGCTGTCTGCTCATCCTTTTGCACGTTTCTGCCGTCGACCGGCGACCGTCGACCGATTGAGCACTGGCTGATGTCATTAGGCTGCCAAGCAGTGAAACAAAACTGGAGCTGGCAAGTCTGGACCGATGGACCGATAGACCGTTGGACCGATGGACCGTTGGATCAGACAGGCACCTGTCTGCCATATTGCACACGATTTGCAACTAAACTGATTCCCATTTGGATGGGATTTGTGGCAATAAGCAGCGACATAAACGTGCTACCAGACACAGAGAGACAGAGAGAGCGATCCAGGGAGCTAAACCAGCAGCTGCAATGCGGAAACACATAGTCAGCCGGCAAGTCTGTCCGTCTGTCTGTGTGCAGCTTTAGCTTTAGACTCTTGTCTGGGTGGTGGGCAGTAGGGCAATTCGCAGTTCGCCA
>JAWNPV010000029.1:0-62685 GCA_035078785.1 Collessia kirishimana
CAGTTACACTGTGCAAAAAAATCTACCTAAAAACTTCAAACCAACAAGACAACACAATGATAATCGCAGTCAATCAATTGGGGAATAAAATATATAAAAAAAAATCCATTAAAGTTCCCTAGATAGAGAGACAGACAGAGAGAGGAGTGAAAGCCTGGGACTCTCTCACAGCCTATTGGTCGAGCTAACAAAATAAGGTTTAGAAATCCATAAAGAAATCTAAGCCAACAAGACAACAAGAAACTAATAATCTCAGCTAACACACAACTAATCGGTGAATAAAAAAGCAAAAAAAATCGAATTTAGTTGGCTGTTTTAACCCTAGAAAGAGACGAGTAAAGGCCCAGGACTCTCTCGAGCTAACAAAATTAGCATGAGATTTTCAAAGATCAAGAAGAATTGAAGTCATCATGATGGTTTTACTAGCAACGACACCTGTGAAGCTGAAACTTTTTTCCATAAAATTCCTCAACAACATCAACTTGCTAATGATTTTTCTCAGTGCATCTTCTCAGCTTCTTCTGCATCTTCTACAGCCTTTTTTTTTTTGAATTTTTTTGGACTCTTAAACGTTATCGCCTGGACGCGTTGAGAGCAGTTGAACGCATCGCATCGCATCGGCCTGCTGACTTGCAACGTCTTGCATAGGCCAGGCCACCTTGGCCCCCAAGGCAATGGCCACAGCACGTAGTGCGTTATGCTGTTGTTACCTGGTTGTCGCCTGTGTGTCGCTTTTAATTAAGCATAAATTTCATCACATAAGATACGGCGGCTGTGAGGCCGTTGTGAGGCGGGCACAGCAGCACGCATGTTTGTCTCGAACAAAGTTTGTTTTCTTCTGCTCTGCAGTCTTCACTTATTGATGTTCCAAGAACATGCATAGCCAGGAGCAGCAGCAGGACAGACAGTTCAAAAGTTTTGTTTCCTTGAGCTTAGCTGGTGGCTTTTTTGGTTTTTGCATTTATGACAGCAACAGCGACAATGACAGTGAGACTAACACCGACAGCCCTTTTGCTAGTCTAATTGATTGAATCATTTCACCAACAACAGTTGCCTCGACCCTCCCAAAGGGGGCACAAACCAAGAAAAACTTTACAAGCTCAAGACAAAGTATCGCATCTTCCTGTTGCCTTTGTTGGGTAAATTGATGGTACCAAGTTGGTTGCATCATGTTGCACAGCTGATGCCATTGCCAAAAGACAAATGAATGGTCGTTGGTCGTTGGTCGTAGGTATAAAAGTTTGTTTGGCTTGAAAGGCGGTTTTTTTGGTTACAAGATGGCAACTGCTTAAATCCTAGAGGGACGACCTGGGCAACATAAACGATTATCGAAGGACACAGTTTGATGCTTTTTAATGTCTCCAGGGTCTCCCTGTGGCCAACAAAGGGCTCCTTAAATGGCTCATTGATAAGGGATAGAGAAGCTGACTTCCTGTTAATATCTGTGGTCTTTTAACCCATCTAAGGCGGCTCTTTAAGGCTTCCGTTTTGCCTTTTTACTACAGGGTGGCGGCGGCGCCAGGCTCTGTGACCGGTCAATGACTCACAGGAGGAGAGGAGAGCAGCAGACTGTGGCTGGCAGGCCTTGTTGTTATTACCACACACACACACACATGCTTGCTGGGCAGTTTTCGGTGATAAGAGCCGCAGACAGTCTTCCTCCCACTCTTCTCTCACTGTGTCTCTCTCTGGCTGACAAACACCTGTCTAGCCCCGGCTCCTGTTGGCGGCCTTTACTGATGGTTTTTTTGGTTGCCGGGTTTTGTCATCATCGTTTGAAATTGTATCGCAGTTTTTTTTGTTATTTTTTTAAGGATATTGTTTCAAATAATTCAAACTGTAGTCACAAGCAAGTTGCCATCTAACCAGCTCATGCTGCTGCTTAATGTTTGCGCCAATATTTTGCGGCCAACTGGCCAGAAGGACCTGGACCAGAAGCTGGTGGCTGTTGGTTGGTTGGTTGGTTGGGTGCTTGCCTCCTCCATCAGTTCAGTGAAGCGTGATGTCGTCTGACATTTACGGATATATCCATCCACCCACACACAGGCACAACAGCCTGACTGACCCCACATGCCTCTGCCTCGATTCGATTAGATTTCAATGTGTGTGGCGGCGGCGGTTAAAAAAAAGTTGCAAAAAATAAAAAATAATAAAAATACATCGCGTATACAAGGCAGGACCTCTGGCTTCCCTCTCTCTCTCCCTCTCTCTCTGCCTGGTGCCTGCCTGTCCTGGTCCCTGGACTCCTCCCTCTCTATGTACTTGAATTTGCCTGGGTTTTTTCCACTATTCCATATAGTCCATGTGGCCGTTACCCGTACAGGGATCGACATGTATGTATGGTTGGTTGGTTGGTTGCTTGGTTGGCCAGCAGGAGGCACCTCTTGTTACCTCCAATGGCTTTTAACGAAAAAATTTTGTTAACGTAAAAAAGTCTCTTTGTTCCTCTCCTCATTGCCTGCCCGTCTGACTGCCTGCCTTGCCTCCTTCTTACCTAAACTGGTCGATACCCTATCGTTGGTGCGGTCCCTCAGCTTAGTCGAGTGATGGGCAAAAGGTTGGTTTTTTCAGGGTATAACCGAGTCGTTGGCGGCAAATCAATTATTCACCACCTGAATGTCCTTTTTTTTATTGTTTAGCGACAGCCGCCAGCTTTCGATGGCCCCGTCTATTGCCTGAGCTGAGCTTTGGAGGTTCAGGGGAAGGACAGGGGGGGACCAGCAGGCAGCTATGTCTCTCTGATGTATCGTCAATATTTTCTACCTTTATCAAAATTAAATTCCAGCTCTCTGTCTGCCACATCATTTCCTTTTCCCAGTTGATTTTTTTCGTGTCTTTTCTAGTGGAAATTTTTGTTGCCTGCCGCCGCCGCATATGAATGTGTTTGGCTGGCTGGCTGGTTGGTGGGTTGGTTGGTTGGCAGTCAGATTTTTATTCTTTAATTGAGGGAAAAAATCCTTTTCGGCGTTTCCTGAATTTTAAAACAAACGCCAGAGGAATCAAACGACTTGGCATTGAGCCTATCCAAAAGGCTTCATCATTGCATTTTGAGTGGATGTGGAAGCTGGTGGTGCTGGGTGCAACCCCCAAAGTGTCTCAGCTGCATACAAAGAGTCCAGCACAGAGCCACCCAACTGATGAATGATGATGATGATGACGTCGTTGTTGTCGCCGTTCCTCGTTGGTTGCTGCTGCTGTTGCGGCTGCTGCTGCTGCCCCCACGTTTTTCTCTTTCTTTTTATGATGATTTTTTTTTTGTGTGTTGGGTGGTGGTGGTGGCGGCATCAACAACGGCTGGGCTGGTTCATCGATGTGACTCAAAAAGGCCGCGACGCGCAACCAATCGCAGCACGAAATGCAGCCTGCAAAAAAACGCAGCAACAGCAACAGCAGCAGCAGCAGCAGGAACAGGAACAGCAAAAGGACATGCTGACCACCAGCCAAACGCAGCCACAGAGTATGACGCCCAATGGAGAAGAGAATAAAATACACCAACACACACCAGCACACACATACAGATACAGCCATATAGAGTCATATTTGCATACATATGTGCGTCGCCCCCCCCTTCGATTGCAAGGGTGCAAGCAAGAGGCCAGCAACACCACCTACCTTATGTGCACGTTAATTACTGCAGAGGAAAAGCTTTTTTGCCTGTATGGGTGTCTGGTCTAATATATGTATGAGTGAGTGGTGTGTGTGTGTGTGAGTGGCTTGTGGCTGTGTGTTGTTCATCAATTTGCCATAGATTGCAAAAAACTGAAGTCTCAATCAGTAGCAGCAGCAAAACGTACAACTGGAAATATAAATACACACACAGGCACATCCACACACACACACACACACATCAGGTTTAGAAAGAGAAGTCATACAGCCACCTTCATGGGTTAAAAAGAGATGCAACTTCCCCTCCTACCACCCGTGTGTGTGTGTGTGTGTGTGTGTTGGGCATTTACTTTACGCTACGCTATTTATTTTTTCTTTCTTTGCCAATTTTTTCCCTTTTTTTTTTACCCAACATTCATGCAGAACATCCTCCCCCTCGTCCCCCCCATAGCCAAATCCATAATAATTGAATTGGAAAAACGACAGTCAAAGCTGCATAGAGGAACGGTGGGGGGGAGGGGGGCGCCCATATAGGTGGCGACCACAGGAAAATCGTAATTAAACAGGATATGATGGTGGCCTTAACAAGCACCCGGCTGGCTACGCTTGTGTGAACAATTTTTTCCAGAAAAAAAAATTTTTATTTTAAATTTCTAAAGATTTTTGACAGCTATATGATGTAGAGGGAAAAACTTCTTTGAATTCTAAATAAATGAAATCGACTGTTGATCAAGTCTTTTAACAATTTCAACAGCTCTAAAGACTCCTTGACTCCAACCTGATGCCTCTACATAACCTCAAATAATTTTCAAGGAATTTTTCTGCTACCCAGTCAATGGGGAAAAAAACTTTCAACATTTTAGGCCGCCAAGACAACAGAACAAAAAAAAAAAATTGTCGCCACAAAAGTTATTGAGGGTCTTCAACGTCTGTTTATCTACAGCTCTTCCCCTCTCTCTCTCTATCTCTCTCTTCTTGCTAGCTGCCCCCCACAAACAACACTCAGCACTGTGTGCACTGTGTGCCCTGTCAGCCGTCTGTGTTTGGCTTCTGGTTTTTGCTTGGGCAAAAGTTTGAAATGCGAATTATCTGACTGAGACTGAGAGACTGAGACACTGACTCCCCCTCAAGCGCACATTCCTTGACAGACGCCGTTATGTCTCGCTAAGTTTTCTGACAACAGCAACAGCAACAGCAGCAGCAACAGCAGAGCCAATAACTGGTTTTCCTCCTTCTTCTGCTTCCACTTCTACTTCTGCTTCTTTTTTGTATGTCATATTTCTGTTTCTGTTTCGGTTTCGTTTCATATAATTTATTGTACAATTATTTCCGTTTTGCCTGCTCCAAAGACTCTTCCTGCTGCCAGCCAGCCAGCCGGCCAACTACTGGCCAAGAACAACAACGTCAGAGTCAACCGAGTTGGTTGGAACAAACGTGGCCATCAAACATTTAATTGGCGTCTATTTATGTCCAGATAACCATCGAAGAAAGATCGTGACAAACGGAACGTTAGCAACCAGCAGCAGCACCAGCAGCAGCAGCAGCGGGAACAATGAAAATTGATATTAAGCAACTTTGTTTTCCTTTCGAAATCAGCAGAGAGGAAATCTTAAAGGTCGCATCAGCGCCTCGACTCGACTCGCCTCCTCCTGCTTCCTTTATATAAATTTTTTTATTCATTTGTTTTTGATTTTATTTTGCTCATTACGCATATATGAAAAGCATTTGCGAACGAAACAAGCCGGCGCTTGGCTTTAGCCGCCTTAAGCCACAGCAGCAGCCAGCGGTCACATCACACAGAGACGCCAGAGTCAGGCAGCCACTAGGCGCGGTGTGTGAGGTTGGTGCGCCTGCGACTGTGCTGAGATCCTACCAAGTCTGTCCATCATTATGTCAACGCGTTGAATGCGCATGTCAATCAAGATGAAGTGCCGCTGATATGTCCAGGCAGCAGAGAGCCAGCCAGCCAGGCCTAAGCAGTTCAAGCTCTGCTCTCAGGCAGGCAATCAATGATGAAAAAAACAAGTGGAAAAGTTCTCAATGGAACTAGAAAACTTTAACCTTGGCAAATGGTTTCCTTGAGAAAAGTTTTCTGCAAAAAACCAGCCAACAGACACGGCTCATCGAGAATTTATTTCTCTGATTATTTGGAGGATCGTTGGACTACAAGCGGAGATCAAAGTTTTAAAGGGTTTTTGAGTTGATATCCCAGCTGCTTCGGGGTCTTTCAAGTCAAGATCGACATCCAGGATGGATTTCTGTTCATAAATCCCTCTTTAAAGTTCTTTAAATACCCAGTTTTGATCTAAACTCAATGCCTGGCCAACTGGCTGGAGATTTTTAGAGAATTTTAATCGTCTACACTGTGGTGAGGTTTCCTAGAAAGTTCTGAACCCTTTTTCCTATATAGAAACTTCATCTAGACAAGCATTTTCCTATCCCTTAAGCTTAACAGCTACTTTGAGTTTCCCCAGACATCCAAGTTTTTTTTAAATATATTTTTTATGTCTGCAGCAGGTTGTTGTTATTCATTTCCTTTCCTTATATTTGTTTTGTTATTGTTTTTTTCTTTAATATATTTATAATGTTTATAAATTCTGTTGCCCAAAGTTTTTCAACTTTCAATTGTTGTTTGGGTGGGTGGGTTGCTGTTGATTTTCATTTCCTTCGACGCTTTTATTTATACTTGTGTGTCAGCGTGAGCTATAAAGGAAAAATTTACTGCGGAATGTCATTTAAAAAAGCAAAGTCCTGGACTCCTCTACCTAGCTACTCCCTTTGAATAGGGGGGGGGGGGGTCGGGTCTCAAGACTTTCACAAGAAATTTGTTAATAATAAAATAAAATCAAAAATCTAGTCACCTGAGCCACCTGATAAAGTTGTTGTCCAATGATTCCATCTGAAAGGTAAGAGAAGAATTAATATTTCATCATGTATCATCAGGGTAAGCGAGGTAAGAATTTCCCACAACAGTTTAATCAGAGCTACGATCCATCAAATTGTTCCAGAACTTCTACCTGCATACGCAAGGGTATATAAGCTTCGCCTGTTGGCGCAGCTGTTTGCTGGCCCTTTTGACTTGCTTTTGTCTGCCTTTTTACCACTCATGTCTTCTTAATATTTTGTTTCTTCTGTTCGATTTTTGTTGCTGTTGTTTTGTTTTTTTTGGCAATACGTTTTACTTGTTGTAGAGGCCCGAGGCGCAGACTAACGGTTTCTATGCACGCCAAATGACGCCCCGACACACACCGTGACTCCCTCCCCCCGTGTCTAACCAGTCACAGTTTTTGTCGTATTTTATAATCCTTTTCCTTTTTGCCAGCCCAACCCAGGCCAGCTCAGACCGGGCCAGACCCAGAGCCCAGAGGCAGAGGCATTTGTCTGTCTCGCCTTGTGCCACAGCCACCTCTCGTCTCCCGTCTCACCTTGCCGCATCTCGCCCTTTTGGCAGAGTTTTGTCTGTTTGTCATTATGTCCTGTCCATGCTTCCGGATTATATTTTTGGTAGGAATTTCTCTCTGTTTATTTGCACGTCTTAGCAGCTGTCGCCGTTACACACGACCGACCTGAGCGGCGGCAGCGGCGTCCCTCCTTTCATTTCGTCAAGTGGCCTAATACCGTTCTGACCCCTCCCTCTTCTGTGTTATCTTCTTGTTCATTTTTTTTTTACTTTCCTTTGCCGCCACTAGTCGCGTGGGTCGTCGGTGCTGTGCAGCCTAATCAGGTGGTTGAGGAGACCGAGCGACGTTAAGCCCTTCCTGATAGCCATAGAGTATAGAGAACACGATTCAAATCTCAAACGGATATGACTGTGCTGTGTTTACAACACTCTTTGGACGAGCGACAAACCATAGACAGACAGACAGACAGACAAACAGACAGACAGACATTAATTAATTATTAAGGTTGACAAAGGTTTTTGGGAAGGAAATGTTTGTGGAATTTATTGATCAGCTCTATGGATGGAGTCAAGGCATCCATCAGTCGTGTCACTTTGATTACTTTATGACGCACTTTGCCTAACCAACCACACAGGCTCTTCTATCCACTCTGATAAGGTTTTGGTGGCCATCAACTGGCTGGTCTAGCTGGCCTCACAGATTGTACATCATCATGTTGGTTGGTTGGTTGGCTGGTTCGATACATCGATATATCATAGACACCTTGGTGTATCCACTATATGTGTGTGTGGAGAAAACCATTTCTTTTGACAATTCCTGCCCACAGGCCAACTGGAAAAATCCATGTCAAAGGCACGCAACACGCCAGGCCACCAGCCACAGCCAGAGACAAAACCAAATGCCATTAGCCAGGCAGGCAGGCAGCTCAAGCTAAAGCTGAAGCTGGAGCAGCAGGCTTCGCCCACTTTTATATTTTCTGCTTTTCCTTCAGCTTCAACTTGAGTTTCTTCGACTGCCAGCCAATGCCAGCGCGTTGGCCTTTCTCTTTCTCTTTGGGCCCCCATTACGCTGTCCATTTGAGTGGTCATTATAGTAAATTTGATTTGGATGCTCTCTAGCCAAGGATGGAAGAGGATGAGGAGGAGAAGGAGATGAAGGTGGTGGTAAACAGGAAGCCCGAAAGTCGAAAGCCCCACAACTGTAGCATCATCAATACCAACCAAGTGACAACACACACAGCAGGCTGGCGGCCAAGCAGGCAATGCGGAGGCTGGCAAAGGCAGCAGGAACAACAAAAACAACAAAAAATATCGAACACGTAGTTAATCAATCCATTGGTGGTCCAAAGACACAACGCTCCAGCAATTACTGTTAACTGGAACGCTTGGCGGTTGCTATACGCACTTGGAACTGCTGCAACAGTCTGTAGATCAAGGAGCTGGAGCTGGAGCAGTTGGAGCAGCTGGAGAGGAACCCACAAGTGTAGGCGTCAGACAGGCCAACATTTGTTGGCAAACATTTTTCCACCGCCTTGAGAACATTTTTTCCACATTTTTTTCGTGTTGTTGTTGTTGTTGCTTTGGCAATTAAAATTGCCAACGGTTTGTTGTCTCGATTTGCAAAAGTAATTATGTTGTCATTAGTTTCAACTCCCAGCGGGTTACCTTGGCATATAGATCATAAAAAAAAAAATAAAAAAAGGGGCCAAGAAAGCCCCACGTGCGTAGCTGGATGGCTGACTGTCTGACTGTCTAACTGTCTGGCTGGCTGGTAACTGTCATGCAACTTGGCTGAGAAATGGGCGACTCTGTTGAGGGGGAATGTGCCATGCAGTTGGTAGTTGGTTAAATGATCAATGATCATCACTTTGATATCAGAGACTAAAGAACCTAAAGACACCAGAGCTCAGGGGTTTCCCACCCCCCCAGGTCATAAAAAGCATCTAAAATCTCAACAGCTTTTGCTGGCAGCCACAACAGACCGGCCAACAACAAACACCAACAAGTTATGGCTACTCTAGTGGCAGCTGTAGCTGTCTCCCCCCTCCCTCTCAGTGGTGATTGGCATTTTTATTTTTGGCTGCCAAAAGATTTCGCACCTCAAACCTCAAAGGGGTCAGCAGTCAATAAGCAGAGGCGCGCGCTCACGCACAAGTCAAGACGACCAAAAAGGGTGGATGGATAAAGGCAACAGGATCTCATCGTCATCATCGGCATCATGATGGTCTTGCCATGCCAATAACAAAGGTTCCACCTGCAACAACACACCGCTGCAGGCACTTTGCTTGCAACGACTTAATTGAAACTTGCAGTTTGCCACGGACAACCGGACAGTGGACAGCAGAGGGCTACCAGCTCTACCAGAGCAGTCAGGGCGGCGACGGCAGCTGCTTATCGGCCAGCAGCGTGAGCGCAATTAATTCCAACGATTTGCTTAACTGTAAACCCGCTAAGCATAAGAGTCGGAGTCTCCTTCGACAGCCAACAGCAGCAGCAACAGCAACAACAATAAAACCTTCATTCATCGTCCTCCTGGACGCTCCACACTCCACTCCAGTCAGCTGGCAACAACAACAACAAGACGTAAATCAAGAAATTTGCTTAACCCACGCGCACCGTCTCAACGTCGCCGTCATCATCCATCCTTGGATGAAGCCACCGACCGCTTCCCCCCCTATTCAGTCCCTTGCGCATCGCCCTCGTTAAACAGGTGGCGCGAGCTCTGCATGCGCCTTTTGCACATTAAAAAATAAATACAAAACAAAATAAAAAATAAAAAAAAAAGGAGAGAAACCAACTTGGCCAAAAATACCCTTTACGACTCACTGGCTCACTGGCAAGTGAAAATCAATTGCTTAAAAGTTCGAGGAAAGCGCAGGCATAAAGCGACGATCAAAGTGATTTCAACACGAGCCAAGGCAGTTGACAGACCAATATACTCTTCCCTCGACTGTTAGGGTATTAAAAATGTGGCCTTCATGGAGCTACACAGAGCAGCTACTCGCTTCAAACCGATCCATTTGCATGGTTAGGCAGGGCAGGACAGAGGAGGACAGAGGAGGAGGACAGGACAGGCGCTTGCGCAGCATACGCCTTTGGGTTTTTTTATTTCGTGGATAACGCACAATGGGTGGTAAATTGAAGCTTTCAACTGTGTGGATGTGTGCGAATGCATATTGTATATCATATTGTTGGTTGGTTGGTTGGTTGGTGGCTTGGTTGGTTGCTCTGTGGTGGATGGATTTCATGCTGTTGGCGGCTCTGTTTTGACAATGTTCATGACTTTAATTGCAGATCTGTCAGTGGAATAAATGCAATAAAAATCAACAATTTTTTAACACGAATATTCATGCGCGTGTGATTGTCAACAAAGCCAACTGATGGATTAAAAGACAGCGCAGCTAGAAAGATAGAAAGAAGGAGGCCAACTGAGCCAGTCAACCTTCCCCCTTTTGTCCTGTAGATCTAGCCAAGGCTGGAGAGACTCGCAGACTCTCTGGATTAAAAGACAACGCAGCTAGAAAGAAAGAGGCCAACTGAGCCAGTCAACCTTCCCCCTTTGTCCTGTAGATCTAGCCAAGGCTGGAGAGACTTGCAGACTCCTTTCAGTTACCAGTTGACCGGGGTTCCGCTCTACACAAGTGTTAATTGAACATGGGACATCAGCTAGTTGGTTGCTCCGTTGTTCCATGTTGATGTGGCGGTGTGATTTTTATGGCCAACAAACTGCCGCGAAAGGGGGAAAGGGAGGCGGCACGGCGAGGCGATTTAACATAACGATGATTGAGATTCAAGAGACTGGCGCCCGAGCATGGCCATGGAGCACAGCAATTACGCACATCTAATGCAATTTCAATAATTGGGCATCAAAATTATATAAAGTGGAACACTTGACTGGCTTGTCTACCTGGCTGGCTGGTTGCTAGTGGACCAACCGACCGACTCGATGGACTTTAAATTACGATGTGCGAACATGTTGCCCAGCAACATTGCGTTTAATGCGTGTGATAATGAGCATGTTGCGAGTCATGTTCCTTGCCTTGCCTTGCCACACACTCACACTCACCCTCCCCACCGTTCATTCCGTTGCATTGAAACAGCAATTATTTTGTTATTTCGATTAAAACCAGGGAGGGGAGAGGGAGAAAAATGAATATTTTTTTTTGTATAATAATTATGTGGAAAACAGTGTGGCAGGCAGGCAGGCAGGCAGGCAGGCAGGCAGGTGGGCGACCTGCAATGGCAATTTGCATGCGAAACGCGAAATTCTATTGGGCAAAAAACCATTCGCAATTGCGTGCTGATTGTTGGTTCAAAGCCCTCGGACAAGCTCCTTTCGATTCGTCGTCTTTTCCCCCCATTGACCGATAGCCCAAAGGGCCGAATCTGTTTTGTCTGTTGTCTGTGTTGTCTGGTGTTGCCTGCCATTTAGTTGTTGCATGTGCGGCATTATTAGTTCCGGCCGCCTGAACGCATTTTTTGTTTTAAACTTCTTCTTTCTCCAGCCTTAATAGTTTTAATTAGGCCGGGAAGAGCAGCAAGTGGAGTGGAGTGGCGAGTCTGCGCGTAATTATGCGAGACGCTACACGGCTAAATGTCTTGGAAGAAAGCTCAGCTCAGACACACACACACACATATGCAAAGCACTGGAGAGTTAATTATGCCCGCCCACTTTCCTTTTCAAGCTGCCGCCAAGACTCCAGACAGCACAATGAAGGGAGAGGGGAGCTCAGTTCTGGCAATGGCAACTCAGAGGCATTCAAAGCGAGTCTTAAGCTACCTGTCTGTCTGTCTAATCTGAAAGGGGCAACAACGCGTTGATGATGAACTTTTCCTTAGGAATTTTCCTAAACAAATCAAGGGCAACAGAACCAGGGAACCTGAGACAACAACAACAACAACACTCACATGGAAATGTCAACACAGCCAGAACAAAAATGTTGCGCGTGCGCGTTGCTGCTGCTGTGGCTGCTGTGGTTGCTGTGTCTGTTTGCCACAGTCAATTGCATTGCAACATTTCATTTTCTGATATGAAAGATTTAAAGTTTGCAACATAAAAATGTCACGTTTTTCATGGTCGCCAACAGACGACGACTCGGACGACGACGACGACAACAATGTTGAACTTTTGCTGTTGTGTTGCGCATGCGCACAGCCTCCTCCAGCCAACATTCGATCTCCATGGCATTCAGGTGGTGGCTGCTGCTGCTGCTGCTGCCAGCCATAGTCTAGTCTATTTATGTTACAATTTGGCTGCCTTACGGCCTCACTGACTGCCTCACTGACTGCCTGACTGGCCAAGGAAAATGTTTGCCAACGTTTTTCGCTTGTTTGACAATGCCAACTGTCGTGACATCTCCACAGAAGGTGGCTGGCATGGGGCAGCCAAGAAGTCGAGTTGAAGTTTTTTTCTTCTTTTTCTTTTTTTTTGTTTTCGTAGAACAAGTTTGCAATTGCATGAAACACACACACACACAGCGCACAACTTTTATTAATTTTCGAACGCAACATACGCAACGCAAACAGCTCGAAGAATCTCGTTGGCTTCATAAATTTTTATTGCCCCAATGCCTTTCAGTCTCCATAGCCAGAGCCAGAGCCAGAGGAGCAGCAGCAGCCAGCCAGTAACCCATAGCAAAGGGGTGAGCTACTAAGATTTAACTGATAACTGAGAAGGTTCTGGTCTGAGTGGGTCTGGCTCGTGGGTCTCTTCAGAGAGGCTCAGGCTGAGTGGCTGCAGTAGCCGATTTCATTTCGTTTTTCGTCACAAATTAAACACGTTTTTCCCCAGAACCTAATGAATAAACACAGGCTTAAGATTTTCGACTCTAGATCCCCACCGCTATCCCCCTGTGGTTGGACAGATCAAAAGTTTGTGGTGGTCATAAACCACATGCTACGCACATCACAAGAGTCTTCAGGTTGAGGCCTTGTGCTAAGCTCTGTCAAGAGAAAAATTTATGAAAATCTTTGCCGAGTGGAAAACTTGAAAGGAAAACTAATTAAAGTGGATATTGTTGTCCTGCTGGCTGCTGCCTTCCTGCCTGCCTTTCTGCCTGCCTGCATAACCAATTTCCATTGATTAGCAATTCAATGTGCGCTGCCTTCCTTACTCTACGTTTCTCCTCCTCCTCCTTCTCTCTCTCTCTGTCTTTCTTTATAGTTTGTGTTGTTTGGCTTTGCGTTGCTTGGCGAAAAATTGTCACTGGTGATGCTGGAGCTGCTGCTGCTGCTGCTGGAGCTGGTTGGGGTGTTGTGGACTCTGTTTGGGGCATCTAATTTATGTTCGCGTTTTTGTTTATTGCGGTACACACACACACACATGGAATCCCCCTGCTCTTTGGTTATTGAAGTACATGACTGTCGCCTGCATCCACCCACGGCACCCACAAGCACCCACAGCTCCTGCTGTTTTGTTTTTTCCTCTCTGTTTTTTGGTCAACGCGATTCTGTTGGACTCTGTTCGATTTTGGTTGGTTGGCTATCGATGCGACACACACACACACAGCCACACGCATGCATATTGCGCTGCCCTCATATGTATGCTATACTTTTCTTTCATTCTCACATGCACCACATGCCGAAAAAAAAAAACAACAGCAAGGCAGAGCGAAGAGCGTGTGTTCTTCGTTGCTTTTTTAATTACAAAAGAAAGAAGAAAAAAATTTCCATGTAGGCGGCAGCGGCAGCGGTTGGTGCTGCTCCAATGCTGCGCAGGACAAGGACGAGCAGCAGCAACCAGCAGCACCAGCCAGCAGCAGCATCCTGCATTCTATATCCTTCATTCTGCATCTTTTTTGGTTGGCTTTCTCCACTTCACTCCACTGTACTCCACCCTGGTCTACTCTGGCCTGCCCCTGCCTGCTCTGCTCTGCTCTGTTCTGCTCCTTTGCAGTGGCAATAATTCGATTAGTGTTTGTGTCTATTTTCAGCCTTTGCTGTTGCCTCCACCTTCTCCTCTGTCCCTTGCCGCCTGCCTGCCTGCATGTTGTAGGCATTGAGCTGTCTCCTGTCTCCCCATGCCTTTTGCCTCCTTTGCTTACATATTTTTTGTGTTGCTGCGCCCACAGTTTTCCCAGCTTCGTTTTGCTGTTGTTTGCATGCTGCGCTGCGCAAAACTCGAAAGGACACCCGCGCCTGGACATTGGTCATCATTCATCAAAGTGAAATGTTGATTTAGTGCAAAGACCAGGGATTGGAGCTGAGCTGGCTGGCTGTGGGCCTTGCACTTGCCTTGCCTTGGCTGGGTGGATGGTTGGGTGGTTGGTTCATGTCCTGAGCCGCCTCTTGGCGCTGCTGCTGCTGCTGTTGTTTGTTTGTTTGTTTCTTTGTTCACCCGCCAGTGTGTGATGAATTGATGTTGTTTATTCGACTGCAAACATAACCCAAAAGCATAGGGCGAGGATGCTGCAGCCAGGACAGAATCCCCCTTCCCCCCATTGCCTTGCCTACAGCTACTAGTGGAAAGATCTTTGGGAATCTCACCACCACCCCCCCAAATATGCTGCTGCTGCTGCTGTTGGTTGTGCTTTTTGATTAGCAAAAGAAAGAAAGAAAAATTAAAAAAAAAAAAAGAAAAGAATTTTCCATTGCCTGTTGGGTGTGTGTGTGTGTGTGTGTGTGTGTTGGACAACATGCAAAATTGGAAGTAAGCAATAAAGCAGGGGGATATACGACCTACAGACACCCTAGAACCCAACTGCCCACCAGATGCCTGTGTCAAGGAAACTTTCAACCTGTTAACCACCTTCCAACCCATGCATATGCCCGTCTAGTGGCCCCTCAATGTCTAGGGTATGCAAATTGCATTTTTTTTCGCATTTTTTTTTTTTTCTTTTCGTTTGCTGCATGATTTTTTCCCTCTGTGTGGAGTGTTGGCCAATCAAATGGCCCGAGCCGCCGCTTATGGGGCGTGGCAACTATATAGTAAGCTATGACTATACGTGGCGGACCATATATGGGCTATAAAGGATGGAGGGAAGGGGTAGCTTATGGCTGGGAGGGTGGGTTGTGGGTACCGGATCCACCAACTACCACTCGTATTGATTGAATGGCATCCGCTTTAGGAGTTCCAACTGGCAAATGCGTTGCTCATCCATCCATCCATCCACCCACTCGACGACACCTCATGGCGATCTCAGTTGTCCATGGTTTTTCCATGTTTCTGAGTTGTGTGTTGGTGTGTGTGTGTTGTGCTTCATCCTTTTGATTGCTGAGTCCTTTTTAATTAACGCTAATTTCAATTACATATTTGCTTGATTGTGTTTCTTTGATTTTTGCCCTGCACCTCTCCTGCTCTGCTCTCTGCCTTTGAGTTGGAATTGGTTGGCCAAGGGAGAAATCTGGGTTTGGAGTACGAAACTCCTTGCGCTGCTTCAATGGCTTTTTGGCTAATTGGTAAACATGTTAATGGACAGAGAGAGGGAGAGAGAGAGACTGAGGATCTCCAGGATTTTTAATAACTTGATTGGAAATCATAACATCTGTTTACCTTGGGAGATGCTTAACACCAACCTAATGGCGCAGTTGTCCCTTCCATAAAGCTACCTCTGAGCTCTGGGGAAGCTTCTAGCCCCCCCCCCACCCAATTAAATTCTCTTCCTAAGAGACACAAAACAGCCTTAGCTGGGTCAATTCAATCATCAATAACTTAAACCAAGAAGTTGGCTTCTCAAGCCTTCAGTTGTTGCTGTGGTTGCTGACCAACCTGACTAGGTGGGGGGGAAGGGGGGCAGATAAAACACGCAGCATTCAATTCTCTATTCCATTTTTCAGGCGCCATAAACTCTCAGGCAGGCGGCAGGCGGCAGGCAGTGAAGGCGACCAATGCGAATGACATTCGTTGCACCATTTTCTATACACACCGCCCGACAGATTTTTTTTTCTCCTTTCAGCGTTTGTTGTTGTTGCTGTTGTTGCTGTTGGTTGTGGTCTTGTGTGTGTGTTATGCATTCCAATGGGCAATGCAAAGCAATGGGCAATGCAAAGCAATGGGCAATGGACGAGGTTCTAAGATTTTTGTGGTGATTCCTTTTGGAAACCCCAAGACAAAAAGCGCAGGCGGGTGGGCGCCGTTGGGCTTCTTGGCAAGATGCGAGATGCGAGAGACAGACGAGTATAAAAAGTCGTGCCGTAGACACTAGAGCAGCGGTGAACCGCACCGTGAATGAATTCCCCCTCCTTCCACCAACGGGTCCCGTACAGAGAGAGAAAAAACTTGTGGCCAGGAAATTCCTTCTTCTAAGCCAACTTATTTGAGCTACCGATGGGTTGCTGCCTAAAAACCTCTTGCTTATCAGCAGCTCAGCTTTCTCTCAGTGGCTGGTGGAGCCGCCAAGCAACCGCCGATGCTGTTTTGCAGTTTTCTGACCGTTTTTTATGAGCGTCTTAAGGGCACGCACGACTCTTGCAATTTTTACAATTTTGCAAAGATTTTTCTTGTATTTTCCTTTGCGTAGAGCGTGGGTCCAGGGGTCCATGATTACCACAGCCAAAGCCATAGAGAGAGGGAGAGAGATGGAGAGAGAGGGAGAGAGGTAGAGGTCAAGCAGTCAAGTCGACAGAAAAATGAATTGTGACAAAGCAGCAGCAGCAGCAGCAGCATCGACAACTTGGCCGCTACTAATTAGTTAGAAAGGAAAAACCTGCGCCAAAAGGTTTCTTCTACCTCCCCCCACTGTGTTGGGTCAGTTTGGATGCCATGCAACTGGCTACAGGTGAGTCCATGGGTCCCTGAGTCATCCACATGCAAATACCCAAGGACCCAGCCGTTGGTATAAGTAGGTAACCTAGGTGGGTGGGTGGGTGGCTGTTTGGATGGTTTGTGGTGCTGGCAGATGCAATAAGTATGTCTCACACACACTCACACACACACACACACCCACATATGCTTGTTATTTCAACAAATTCGACACAAGCAACGAGGCAGGCAACAGCACAGACACGCAGACACACAGAGACCCACACAGGCAGCTACTGGCCAATGTTTTATACCCAAGACATGTGTTTTCCCAACAATTACCGACTGTTTAAATACCCTAACAGATGCCCCCACTAGTGAGAAGAAGGCCAGAAAGCCTGTTGGACAGCTTAGAGGATGCCAGAAGCTCTAAAGGACAGCGAACTTGATGGCAAAATATTTCCCATGTGACGAATGATTTTTCATGCCACAACCAACAGCTTCAACTCGCCCGCTGGGCCACCCAAAGGATAGGGTATCCTTGTTGCTCACATACAGAAGACATGTTTGCATGTGTGCAGTACGTGGTGGTGGTGGTGGTGCTACGTAGGGTACAACAAATGTGAATTTAGTTGCCTGAAGGAACCAACAACCCACACATACCTAGTGGTAACGACAGCGGCCCTGGACGCAGGACACAGGACGAAACGTCATTGCAGTATCAGCGTGAGCTGCTGCTGTTACTGCTGCTGCCCTCCATTGTTGGTCCTTGGAGCATTCTTGTAATCCTGTCAGAAGACAGCAAGGGAAGGGCAAAGGCGTTGTGTGTGGTGTGTGTGTGTGTGTGTGTGTGGGAGAGTCCTTGCATTTTATTTTCGTTTATCATTTATTTACTACTCAATTTTTCTACTACTTTAGTCGCGTGGATTCCGGCTGCTACGCTACGCTGTTTTGCTCTTTGGGGGCCCACACAGTTGATTTTGTATGCCAAGTAACGGCTGGGGCAGGACTAGAAGGACTGGCAGGACCAACAGCAGTCAGGCAGGCAGCGTACAGTGTGAAGAATAGTGCAATGCAGTTGTTGCTGCAGTTGCTCTCACGCGACTTTATCCTTCAAATGTCCTTGCGTGCGTTACAAACGATGCCGTAGCCATCGCCCATCGCCCACCGCCCACTGCCAACCGCCTGCACTGCCGACAAAAACGACAACGACTAGGACGACCATTTTACGTGCCATGACAGGAGCAGTAAGCAGAGCAGGTGGGTGGGTGGATGGAAGGCAGCCGGGAAATGGTTTAGACTGTGTGCCGAGGGGGGGCTGGTTGAACGGACAAACGGAACGAAACGGAACGGAGCGAGCGAGGCAAACTAGATGAAGGCAGCTGTGGATTTTAATGGCTGCAGCGTCGCACGTCGAGTGTCCCACTAGCGGGGCCACTGCACAGAGCATTTTCCACATCCTGGGCTCCAACATAACATGCATTCGTGATGCGTCCTGCCCATGGCCTGCACTGCACTGAGCTGAGCTGAGCTGGGCTATGGCCCAGCCTGTCCTGTCCTGTCCTGCCTCGTCGCCATTTTAATTTCGCCTGCTTTACTGCGCAACGAGCGAGTGAGCGAGCGAAGCAACCGTCGAATTTTCTAATCTTCTACGGACTACGGCTCCCCAGTTGGTGCTGCTGCCACTGCTGCTGCTGCTGCTACTTGCCTGACTGCCTGACTGGCTGGCGCCAACGACAGTTTCTGCCTTAGTCCAGAGGTCGTTTAAAGGACTCGCCTCTGTTGCCTCAGGCCTGCTCCTGCTGCCTGCCTGCTCTATGCGTTTCTCCTCTTCCTTCCTCCTCCTCCTTCGCTGCTCCCTAAATGGCCTCAAGATGGATGACATGTCAGTGGGAATTGATGATGCCTGGCTTGGGCCTGGGTTGGCTGCCTTGAGATTGGAGACTTTGCCAAGTTGCCCACAGTCCATTGTCAAAAATGCACCAGGACATGCTGCTGATGATCAAATGCCTCGCTACCTGTCTCCTCCCCCCTCTCTCTGTGTGTGTTGGACAAAGGTCAGTTAGGAATGAACATTTAGGAAATCATTTTGCTCAACATTTTGTCTCCCCAGGCTGGAAGAATCTTCCAAGGAAAGCAAGAAAGAAAGAAAGAAAGAGGAAAAGAAAGGCCCAAAGGCAACGATCACAAATTGCCAACGTCTAACCCACAAGTCAGATGTGACCAGATGTGTTTGGTGTCGCTGCCGCTGCTGATGCTGCTGCTGCTGCTGATGTTGGTTGTTGTGTTGTGTTTTGTGTTGTGTTGGTCGTGGTCATGGTCATGGCCAGGCAGCGACAACATGCCGCAGAGATTTGTTGTGCTTTGGAGACAGAGACGACGACGACGACCAGCGTGGTGTTGTATCCGCACGTCTGTCGTCTCCTATGCCTTCTGGCTGGGTCCAGCTCTGTTCGTCTGTCCGTCTGTCTGTCTGTCTTTGCTCTTGAATGCTCGCGCTGTTGTTATTTCTTCTCAAACTCAAGCTCGACATGGTGCCGTCTTTTTTGTTAGCAGTCCAGAGCAGTCGGAGCAGTCAGAGCAGCCGCCTTGCGGGCCAAAAAACTGTGACTCTGTGGATACTTTAGTCTCTTCTTCATGCCTGCTGCTGTTGCCTGCTGCCTAAGCCAGGTTCTCAGCTGGCAAGATTTGTGCCAGCAGACAAGTGCGACATGATGTTATGTGTCAACAGCTTAATTCGCAGCGCGAGACGGCAACGGCGATTGGGATTGCGAATGAGTTTTGGCAACGGGAACAGCAACAGTCCAATGCCCAATGCCAATGCCAATGCAGATGCAGATGTTGTTACTCTGTGCTCTGTGCTGTGTGCTGTGTGCTGTGTGCCATGTTGTCCGATTTCAATCTTAGCCATAGAGTCATGGCCTAAAAGCCAAACGCATTTTACTACACACACAGTGAGATGCTGTCTCTCTAGCTGCTTGGCATTCAATTATTTATTATTTTGACTGGACGCGATCACCAACTGTGTGCCGCCATGTTGATGAAATGTGAAGAAAACTTAACACAGTTGACACCTTGCGAGTGAACTCAATTGGTCAAGATCTTGGGCTGGAAGAGTTTGATTTGCTGTCAGTTGTAAGGCAAAAGCAAATGAAATGGATTAGCAAGGTTGACACCCCACCCTCCCTACCAAAAACCCCTTCAACAGAGGGTCTAAAGCTTCCAAGTCTTCCTGGGCTATAAGATCACAGGAGGAACTCAAAAGCCCTTCACAGTAGCCAGGGCGATCAACGTTCTATCAACTCACACATCAAAGCTGGCAAACGGCAATCAATTAACCAAGTGGCAACCACATTTTTCCTTCAAGGACAAAGGGGGTTTGTTGCCCCCCCCCCCCCCCTTTTTGTTTATAAAATCACGTTTAACTGACTCCTAAACAACTTTTAGCCTAATTAGTTGGCATCATTTTTCCCACGCCCACGCAGCAGCAGAGACAGCAGAGGCAACAAACCGTCTTTGTCTGTTACCAGTCGTCGTCGCTGCGCACTTGTCTTGCCCTCTGTCTGGTAGTCCAAAAAGCTGATCGAAATGATCTATAGGCTGAGCCAACAAAACAAGCAGGAGGAGGCCAACCCAGCTACAAGTCCAGGCACCAAATTTGGCAACAAGACCAACCAACCAACCAGCCAAGTCAACACAACATGAACTGAGCTGAGCTGAGCTGAAATCAAAGCACGCCAAAGGGTATTGAAAGGCGCTGCTCCACTCCTCTATCCACTGCTCTTCGCTCCCTCTTTAGAGTTGCGATTCTTGCTGTCTCGTGTGTGCAGCAGCAGCAGCAGCAGCTTTAAGATGCCACAGAGAGACCCCCACAATAAAACTCATAAATCAAATAAGACAAAAGACTCGAGGCGAAGGCGCAGGACATGTTTTGGCGGCCCTGGCGTGCGTGGTTCGGGGTTCGGTTCCTTTCCATTCCGTTTCGTTCCGTTCCATTTTGTTTCGTGGAAGAAAGAAAGGCGTTGCGGACTGTGAGCAGAAGAGGAGGGGAGGGAGCCAACGCAGTATCCAAGCACGACGACTGCAAACAATGGGAGCAAATAACTGCCAGGAGCAATGCCAGCTAGACTGAGAGATAGAGAGAGAGAGAGACAGTTGACTTCAAGCCTAGACCGACCACCTTGGCAGCAGCCCGCTAAGCTTAGTCACAGCGATTTTCAAGGTAAGATGGTGGGTTAAATCAACGATATTTTAATGCCCTTTAGTTGGTCAAAGGGGCAGACTGAGTTGACAGTTGCTAGACAGCTTGATCCTTTGACATTCGAAATGTGTCAGCCACACCAAACACCTTCAACAACCAAAAATCTTCGATGATATAACCAAGACGCAACTGGTTGGGTTAACCTGGTCGTTTGGCTTGGGAAAAGCGTTTTACTTGCTAGAGAACTAGAGCGCAGAGCAGACCAGGCAGCGACGACACAAGATGAATTTCCAACGTATTGCGTTGTTATTTTGGTCATGAGATCGCCGACGCCGTCGACACAACAAAAACCGCCAAAAGGACAGACAACAGCATAAGCAACGAAGAAACCAAGCTTCACTAAAAACTAAACTAACCAACTAGATATTTTTTGGGCGCTTCGTTACACAAAATCACGAACCGAATCGTGCACGACTATTTTGCGTGAGCTGAGAGCATGATCAGCTGAACGATGATGATGATGATGACGACCGGGCAGCAGGCAGCAGGCAGCAGTCGTAGCAAAAAGCTATTTTAGAGCACCACAATGTGCACTGTGGGCCTTTGTATGCCTTTGCAATGCATCCATCAGGCTATAAAAAATTTTGTTGTCCTTAAGAGCTGCTTTCCCTGGAAAGTTGTTCCTTTCCCAGTGGAAGAACAGAGATTTCCGGGGACAACTGATGTGTCAACAACAACAACTTCTCACCTTCAACTTGTCCCATCGTACACAATGGACTGGCATCCATGGATCGATCTACCTCCGCACAACTCTGCCAACTGCGACCTGTTTGTCTGTCTTTGTCTGCGTCTGCGGCTGCGTCTGTGTCTTCACCTTTTTGTGTATTAACTTTGCGACTTGACTTGACTGTGAAGCGATTGTCTTCAGAACCGGGTCCCCCTTAGCCACCGCCACCGCCACCACCCGTCGACTTGCACTTGGCGCAAATGCTTTTGACAAGCCTTTCGGCGTAATTTGAGTGCAACGTTTTGGCCCCTTTTGATTGGCACACGTCACACAGTTGCAGCGACAAATGTCTACGGATAACCACAACACTGCACACCACACCAGAGGCAACACAAATTCCAAAACAACGAAATTGAAATGCAAATCGTTGGCCATTTTGACAGTCATCAACCGACTGATTAACGGAGGCTTTAAGGGGGGACACAAAAGGATTTAAAAATTATAAAGAATTTAAACAGGCATCGGGAAATTCTTTGTCGCCCTCAACTCATCTGTGATGCCGCCTCGCCCACCCTTGGCTAATCGAAAAGCAACAAAAATCCCTTGGAAACCTTGGTAATTTGGTTATTTTGTCGTCTCTAATAAATTTTTTGTTGGACCAACAAAGTGCATTTGCTTTGCTTGGATTTTATTTTTATTATTTTTGTGTAGCCGCTTGTGTTCGTCCCGCCGTAAAATCGAATTGCTGGCTGCTTGTCTGCTCTGCTCTGTGCTGTGCTTAGCTGCGCCTTTATGCCTCCGCCTCTGCCTCCAATGGCGCCTTTGTGTTGCCCAAAACTGTTGGCTGCTGAACGGAGCAGAAGAACAAAGCGAAATTTTGCTGCAGTTTGTATTTTGGATTTAGGCATCCCGTCCAACTGGGAGGCTCCTGCAGCCACCCACCACCCTCACCACCCCCACCCATATGTGTACATAATGTATGTGCAGTGCAAGTGCTTTCCACTTGATGTAACATTACTTTGAAAGCAACTACAACGGTGGCGGCGGCTGGCAGCAGCAGCAGCCAAATGAAAAGCAAAGAAAAGATGCTCAAATGTGTTCAACAGCAGGCAGGCAGCAGGGGCGGTGGGGGGATGGATACAGGATACAGGCAACAGCAGGCAGGCAGCACTAGCTACTGAGGCGGGGGCGGGGGGTCTATTCGGCTTAATTTTCTAAGCGACTCACATAAAACGGTCGGTGGGCAGCAGCAACAGCAGCAACAGCAGCCTGTAAGGGGTCAACTGACCAGCAGAGCCCACAAGGCTCTTTACTTTGACGTACTACAGTGAAGACTGCCTAAGACTGCCAGCCTGATTGATACAGGAAATTAAAAGAAAAGAAAAAAACATTTCAAGGGAATTTTTACTGCACCATCGAGTTAACCAAGTGGAGGGAGGTGGGCGGCCAAGGTGTTGGTGAGCTGAGTAACTGAAATGCCCGCCACGCTTTGGAGGATGCACGCGAACGCTTCGCTGGACAATGAACAAGCGAAATTAGAGAATGTAAACAGCGCATTTTATCCTGTTCGTTGCCTACAAAATAACAACAGCAGCAACGGCAACGGCAGCAGCAGCAACAACGACAACCATAAAAGCAACAGCAACAGCAGCCAGAGAAACAGCAGCGTTGACATGTAGAAAACAACAAGGAGAAGCAACAAAACCCCCATGAAACGTGGACCATTTTTCTTTGTCTTTTATAGCCGAGGAGACAGGAACAGCAACAACGACACCAACCAGCCAACAGCAACAGCATCGCCAGCGACACGTCTCTTTGGGGGTTTTTGGTTTCTCAGTTTGACAAACACATTTAAGCAGAGGCGCCTCGGACGCCTCGGACAACAACAATTACAAGCTGCAACCTCTTTGGGGGTTAGGCAAGTAGGCGCCAAGCCCCCCATCTCCTCTCCCCCCCATTAGGCAACCTTTTGTAACCCGAAAGGTGTTTTCTGCTGACGTCATAACAGTAAATTAGCCCGCCAGCGAGGAGGCTGTGGACGGACAGACAACCAGGAATTCTCTTCAACACACAATAAAAAAACCTTTTCGACTTGAAATGCTAACCGCATTGAATGGGAATTAGCCAAATGCGGGGGAGGGGGGGGCCAGGCAAAGCGTGAGTGGTCACAAGGGTTAATGGAAGCTGAAAAAATTCTGTTCAAACCAACCTCGATGTGTCCAACAGACTGTTTAAGGCTTTTCGATTTTCTCTCTGGAGTTTTTAGTTAGTTAAAAAGGGAATTTTTTTTTGGGTTGAATATTGTCTGCATATTTATATACATATAAAGGCGTAGCTACACACACACACACGCACAAACCATTTGCCTAGTCACGTCAACAGAACCAGCGAACCAGGCTGGCTGGCTGGCTGGCTAACTCACAGGCTCAGTAGCTCAGGTCCAGGTCCATTGTTGAGAGTCATTGAGCCTTGTCTTTGCCCTCTGCTGTCCCTTTAAACTGTCAGTATGTGTGTGCGTGTGTGTGTCTCTGTCTGTGATTCTCTGTCCCAAAGCTGCCACATTTTAGCCAAATTTGCCTGGCAAAACGTAACGGTTTGTCGGTCTGCTGCTGCTGTCGCTGCTGCTGCTGCCATTGCTGCTTCATCAATTCAGTCATGTCCAAAAACAAAAACAAAAAGTCAAGCAATTCAATGCAGAATTTACAGGGGCAGCGGCGGCGGCGGCGGCACCACAGGCAACGCAGGCAACGAACGGCGGCGGCGGCAACGTTTCACATTTCCATTTGAATAATTTAGACATTTTCGTTGATGAATAACCGAAAGCACATTGATAGATATTTTCGCTATGCCACACACACACACATTCGCACACTCACACACACACAGGGAGAGAGAGCAAAGTGAGCAGGCAGGCAGGCAGCGACACAGACAATATTGTTGCTGGTTACGTATACGCAATGGATGCTGTCAAGTCCAAGTGAGTAGTAGAGTAGCAGACAACCCGCCCCCCTGCTGACTGTCTCGTCATTCATTCATATATATATATATTGGTAGTTTACATGTCTGGACTTACCTAGAGGCTGGAGGCTGCTATGCTATGTACACACAAGTCCATATGCCATGTAGAGTGGCAGCCAGGCTGTCTGAAATGAAATAAGCAAACACGCATGAGTCCGAGGCCTGTGTTTAAAGGGTTTTGCCATATTGATTTGTGCAGCTTTGAGCCAGGGGAAGGGTGAGGTGTGAATCGTACATTGTCAATTGGCTAGGTAAACTGATAACTAGAGGTTTTAGGTTGCAGCTACAGGCGGCTACAGGCGGAGGTCAATCGACCTGGCAGCACCATCAAGCTGGCTCCGACGCACTTTAAGCCCCGGACAATATAACATGAAAGCACGCCAAACTCATATTAATTTTAATGATATAATATGAGGAGACACGCTAAATTGTTTACAAGCCGCCACTGGGGCTGCCTTGGTGTGGCAAAAAAAAAAACATGAAACACATTGGCTATTTTGTTCTGCATCTCGTCAGGCTGCTACACTGAAGAAAACCCATGACAGACGGTCGTGGTCAGCTCAAGTCTTCCAAACTGAATTTTTACAGCTAGAAAATCAAGCAGTTAAAGTCGCCAAGTGTATTTGCTTCTCGCTCTCTCAGTCCCTCCACTTGCGTGAAGCTCATTAACATTTTTAATTTTATTTTATTTAATTATACAGAAGTTTATAGCTTCCGCCGATGCGTTGCATCTTTGGCTTTTGTGCTAAACTGCCAAGACTACCAACAACAGTCGTCCGTTCCCCGTTCCCCGTTGCCCGTTGCCCCCCCTTCAGGCAGTTTTATAAATTATAGTTAAGAGCTGATTACACGCACAATAAACGTTTTTTTTTTTTTTCTCTGTTGTAGTTTTCTCTTGGGGCCTTGGGGGCTGCCGTTTAATTGATTGTTGCCTGCACTGAGCTGAGCCTTTTGGCTTTGACTTTGACTTGCACTGTGGCTGTGTCCCGGTCCCCCCGTCTGGTTCTCTCTCTCTCTCTTGTTATTATTTACGATCTCATTGTATGTTTACGGCTACTTATCAGTCCTCAGTTGAGTTGAGTTAAGTTTTTAGCACACAACCTGTCAGTCAGCCACGTCGACAGCACATTATACAAATTAATTATCGTCGCTCATTATGACGACGATCCCCTTGCTTCCTTCCTTCCTACCTGCCGCATTTGACTTTTGTTGGTTTATTTAAGACAACCAAAGAGACGTGTGTTTTTAGGAATTCTGACCATTAAGTTGGCAAGAAATATGCAAGACAATGCGCCATAAATTTATCATCCCCAACACCTTGGCAGGCAGATTCGTGTCAAAGTGCCGCCTTCTGATAAGCAGCCACCACTAGACAGTGTTATCAAGCGGGAAAATATTCATTTATTAATTAATTTTATTTCCCTTTTCTTTTTATTCATTATTTAAAAAAAAGAAATCAAAACATCTGTGTTTATTGCCTTGCTGACAACTTGATTCATTTCAATGTAAACACTCAACCAACCACTCAGGCAACACATTTTTTCCCACACTTAGGTGTGTACACATTGCTCGCCTACACGAAAGAAAAACCAACAACACAAGTGTCACAAGGGTGTGTGTGTGTGTGTGTGTGTGTGTATATCAGCAGCCGCTGCTGCTTAGCAATACAACCGCAAAACACAAAAAAATATTAAAAGTTTATAAATCAATTAAATAAACTTTAATTTCGATGCCCAACTTACAACCTCACGTGACTATATAAAGCCAACTCCCTGTCGTTAGATTTAAAGAGCGTTTAAAAGGCCACAAAAAATTTTCACGAAAAAAAAAACATGGCGGCCTGGCGTCGTTTGCAAATTTGACAAAATAATTTCGTTAAAAAAACAAATAAAACATAAACTCACCTAATAAATTAAACTCTTATGTCTAACAAACCCTACTGTTAACCTTTTAAACACAACTTAACACTTTGATCTTCATTTTATTCACAATAATTAATTTTTTCTTATTGGCACCTGCAAGCAGCAGCGTGGACTTTTTTTCCGAAAAGGAAGAGAATTAGAGACGGACAATTTATACGATTGTGGGTGTCGATCGAAAAGAGTCGCCAGATCGTTTACATATGAAAAGCAAATGTTGACATTGAAAGCCTTGTGTTGGTATTTTTTGGTGCTTTTTATTTCTTTTTGTTGTCCATTAGCAAAGGCGCTTGCCTGACTCCTACCATTGCGTGTGTGTGTGTATGTGTGCTGTAAGCATACGCACAAGTATACACAGCCGCTGCGCTGGAGACTTAACTGTTAACTGCTCGCTGCTGCTTGCAAATATTTTTGCAATAAAAAAAATTATAAAATAAAATGTTTATAGATGAAGTAAATTAACTATAAATTCGATTACCGACTTGGACTAGATTTTAATTACTTTAGAAATATAAAAGGGCTGCAAAAAAATGTTTAAGAAAAAAATATGGCGGCCTGGTGGCGTCGTTTGCATATTTGACAAAATGATTTTGTAAAAAAAAACAATAAAACATAAACTCACCTAATAAATTGAACACTAAAGCCTAACAAACACTATTGTAAGTCTTTTAAACACTACTAAACACTTTGATCTTCATTTTATTAATTTAAATTAATTTTTTCTCTTAATGGCACCTGTAGGCAACACGGACTTTTTTCACGAAAAGAAAGAGAGAGAAAAACAATTAGAGACGGACAACTTAAACGATTGTGGGCGAATTGGCTGTGGGAGCTGAGCGGAGAGATACCTGATTGTCTGCAGAATCAACATGTTGACATTGAAAACTTACATTTGGTATTTTTTAGTGCTTTTTGTTTGTTTTTGTTTAGGTTTTGCTAATTGGATCAAGCGCTTCAGGCGTTAAATAATATTAAATAAATTAAAAATAAATAAAATAATAAATAAAAAAACAAATAATAAAATAAATATCTTTATTAGAATTTTTCATGTTTTTAAATGTTTTTAGCTAAAAACCGTTATGGTTGCATCAGCTGCTGCTGTCGCAACGATCATAATGATGATGTTTTGATGATAATGGTTACACATTTAAGCCTTAAGCAGCAGCCATTGCATGCAAATGAGGCTGCTGCGTCTTCAATCTGTTTTTTTTTTCGTTTTTTTTTTTAGCTGGCGGGCATTGTTGTGCCTCCCTAACGCGACACTGACAAATGTTAATCCATTAAGGCGGCTGTCAATGGTCAAATACGTCACAACAGAGACGGCCAGTGCGTGTGTGAGTGAGAGAGAGAGAGAGAGAGGGAGAGTCTGTGCTACTGTTTGGCTTGGCTTGGCTGGACTTGGCTTTTCGGACTTTGGCTCTGGCGTTTTAGCCGCGCGACCTGCGAAACTTAATTGGCCAGAGGCTAAGTGCATTGACTTGAGGATTTGTAAGAGACAAATGAGTAAGGCTGGAGGCCAGAGTTTCTTTAGCTCTGGCCAAAGCAAATTGCCAATCAGCTGTGGCTGTTGCAAGGCGGCATCTCCACATGCCGCCACTGGGCAGGTGTGTGCGCCAGGGCAACAGCGGACAACTTAATAAACTCGAGAGCAAGAATAAAAAAAAAAAAAATATTTCGCATTCTAAATACGCTTTGCTGTCCCAATAGACCAAAGGGTATATGAAGTTTCTAGCTAAGGATGCTGGGATTTTCCCACCCTTTGCCAGGGCTGGACAGAGATAGAGAGAGAGAGAGCTTGACAGCTGATGTAGATCGCAGCTTAAGGGCTGCATGTTGCAGAGAGATGGTCACACTAAACAGCTCGTTGCCAGCTGATTATGAGTTGTTGCCAGTGTTTATAGAGCATCCTGGCAACGTCTCTAGACGTGTTGAGGTTTCCTAACTCTGCTTTCTGCGTAGCGCGTGCCGTGGAAATTTTTTAAGTGGCCGCTCATTAATCGTAATCGCCTTGGACTCGATCTCAGTCTTGCTCTCAACCGACAGTGAAGGCTTCATTGCAACCAGCCGGGGGCCAGTTGACAAAGGTGCTGGGCGCTGGGTGTGTGTGTGTGTGTGTGCCTGGCCTCTCCCCATCTCGTTTGTTGTCTAATTGGGAACTGGAAAGTTTTGGTGCATCATGGAGCGCATGGACGGCCAGCCCCGCTGTATTGAGTGGTTACGCCTCTCTGTCATTTTTCACCTTTTGGCTCCTCTTAGTTAGGTGTAAATATGCTAATGAGCGTGAATAATTTCCTAGAATCCCAGGCAAACAAATCGATATTGTCGGCGGCTGCCCGAGTTCAGTTACTTAAAGTTGCTTAGCGAAACGGTAACCAGCGAGGCTCCTTCGTTGCTCCCATGGTTTGGTTGTTTAGCTCTTAATTGGAATTGCCCGGTGCGGTGCGGTGTGATGTGGTGTGGTGCAGGGGGGGTGACTACAGATGGCATTTGACGTATGTCGAGCGATTAATTTCGCTCGGTGCGTAATCAAGTCGAAAATTTATTGAAGTTGCAATAATTGCGACGCAATCGAAGGCGACAACATGCCACCCCCCTTTCACCCCACTGCCGCTCTCTCTCCACTTGGCTTGATGATGATGATGCCTGGCGCCTGCTGGATTCTCCCCTCCCTGGACCCCACTAAATGGCGCTCATTAGGAAAAGCCTTTCGCCTGCATGCATTTTGTGATTCTGAGGCCGCAGACGAGCTGCGAGCTGCGAACTGCGCACTGCGCACCGATAAAGTGCCAAAGTCAGGCGTTTAACACCGCAAACACTACACTTGACACACGTACGGCGAGGTGCAAAGTTACCAGCAGCCCGGCTAGGAGCTAAGGAGCCCTTTCGTTGGCATTTCTCTCAGTGTAATTTATCCTTCAGACTTCAGAGGCAGCAGCAACCAACTGCCAAGTGTTTCCGCCAGTTTTTGGCGTCCTGCGTCTCGGGCTGTTGCGGTTGCGGTGGCCTCGCCTCAGTGACGGGGGGGCCAGAGCAAGAAAGCGTCATGTTTCATGCATGAATTGTAGCAGAACTTTTGTTGTTGTTGTTGCTGTTGTTGTTGTGTGTTGGTGACTTGCAATCGAGTCAAGCGGCTCACAACAGCCGCTTTAAAATATGTCGGCATTTTGGGTTTAACGGCTTTCAATCACGACGAGCTACGCACACACACACACACGCACACAAGGGCCCAAGGGGAGACTGCGTTTGGCATCAAGTTTTGAAAACTTGATTACACTGTGTGTGTGTGTGTGAGTGGCAGAGCAGCAGCAGCAGCAGCAAGCAAATTGACGATTATTAATGAGATTTGTTTACTTAAAAAATTTCCGCCATTTTTGTTTTGGTTTTTTTTTTCATTAATAATTTAAAGTGACGACCATAACTGCTTTGTTAGAAGAACAACAAACACAGCTGATGAACAGTGTTGAACAGTGTTGTCAAGTGTTTGCCTGACTGCAGCTTTTACTTGGCAGTGTCTCCCTCTCTCTTTCTGTTACTTTCCACGATCTGGCTACCTCCCTCCATCCCTTTTTTTTAAGGCACTCTACTTGGCAAAGTGTTTCCCTCTCCCTCTCTCTCCCTGTCTTTCTCTTACTTTCCACGATCTGGCTACCCCCTCTATCCCTTTCTTTTAGGCTTGAGTTGCTTGAGTACAAACACTTTGTTGCCATTGGCCCCCAGGCGCTAACCATAGTCTGGAGGTTTTTTCTGTCAGTCTGTCTGTCTGTCTGACTGTCCAAACGTGGCGTTAAATTTATTACAACAAAGCGGCCGAAATACAAAGAAAATGCTGCAAATTAAAACAATTGCATAGTTTGCATAATTTTTGTAAACAAAGTGCTTTGGCCGGCCAGACACCAGAGACCAGAGGCCAGAGAACCCCTCCTGCCTCTTGCCAATTGAGACAGGACAGTGGGACAAACTGCTTGGCAGTTACACACACACACATGGGTCAAGTCATGTATGCATGTGTGTAACATGCAACAGGCTGGCAAGGGCAACTGGATTATTGCAAGCTGCGAAAAAAAGCGCGAAAATGCGGATTAAGCCATTGCCTCAGCCTTAGCCATGGCCATGGCCATCCAATGGGCCTTGTTTAGTGTTTTCAGCTTGGCTGATTCCAGTACAGAACCAAAAGGGCGAGTGGGGGGGCACCACAAACTGCGTGCCATATGCCTATGGCAAGACCTTTGGGGCGGAAGTAAAACAGCAGCAGCAGCAGCTGAGGCAATAAATTGCCAAATCGTCTCGTTTCGCGTATTTTTTTCCTCTGCTTTTCTTTGCCACTTTATCGCCTCAACATGGAAAACCTTTTACAAACACAAGCGCAACACACAAAAAAAAAAAAATTGCAAGGGAAAATGTATCCGTCAAAAGCGCTGAGACGCTGTGATGCCCTCTGTTCGTTCTACTAACCGCATATAAAAATATAAATTTGCAAAGAGAAATGCAATTGCCTGACGACTTTGCTGTCTTTTTTACCCAAAAACAAAAAATCAACCAAAAGCCAAAGGCAGCGTCATTTTCTACTTCCACGCACACACTTACATGCGTAGGTGTGACGACGCCACTTCGGTGCAGTTGTTTGGCCAACTGTTTATCTGTTATTAATTCTTAGCATTTTAATGCTTTTTCCACACACTTTTACACATTTTAATTAAGTTTAATTTAATTTATCAGTTTAATTCATCATTTTATTAGGCAAACAAAATTTTCACAAGCTTGGCGGCGTGGGCGTCTTTTCATTGATCCCGCTTTTTACTAAAACAGCTGTTGATTGGGCAACAGAGTTTACATGCTTGCAAAATTAATTGCAAACTTAAAAAAAAAAATTATAAATTTATAAAATTATTTAAGTTATAGATTAAAAAAAAAAAAAATACAAATTAAATACCCAATACAACCAAACATTTTAAATTTTAATTAAAATAAACTTTTTGTTAATTATATTTTTATTTGTTTATATGTGGACTCAGTGACATTCAAACAGCAGGGCTTTGGCTGTGGACATAAACATATGTTAATTAATTAAGGCCCAGGACCAAAAAAATAAAAACAAGATCATTGCCAATCAGTTTTGCCAACAATTAAAATTAATTTAAATTTAACAATTTTTTTATTTAACAATAATAATTTAAGCTCTGTTGTTAGTGTTGATCAGGGACACACAATCACCTGTTTTACATTCCTTGTGTCATATTCGTATTGATTCCGCCATTTACCTATCGCCAGTAAGATCAGTACAAAGAAAATATCGTTTACAAATAGCTTTGCAAAAGCTGGCAACGATCTGTTATTACAAGAATTAAAGCTTTTAACCTGAAATTTGTTTTTCAATTTATTTTTATTAAATTAAGCTAAAAGATGGCAAATAAACTGACTCCAAGGAAAAGTCCTGACCCGGAAACAGCTCCAACCAACTTTGGCGCTCCCATGCCGCCCGCGGAAAGGGCAGCGATATGTGACAAATTGACTCGCACCGTTTTCATCAAGCAAATGGATAAAAATTATTTTGCTGCCGTTAATAATATAGCCGAACAATCCCTGGTGTCCCTGGTGACCGAGCCCTTCTTCTATGGTCGCCACCACAAGATATCAGTGCTGACCATAGCCAGCGACCGATCAGTTTATATATTCGATATCGATGCGATTGGCTGCATACCAAAGGACCTTGGCCAGCTGCTGGAGTCGCCTGTGCCAAGGAAAATCATCCATTATGGTCACCGCATGGCGGATCAGTTTTTAAATTGTCACAACATCAGATTGGCGGGGGTCTTTGATACCTTTGTGGCCCTCTGTGTGGCGCGCAAGCAGAAGTCGCTCTGCTCTCTGCCCGAGGCCATCTACCTGGTCCTGGGCAACCCCTCCAGCTGTCCAGAAAGTATATCGGTAAGTGTGCAGACCACAAAGGCGATTGCCAGCCAACTGAATGCTTCATATCGTTAAGGATTTATACCGGAGCCATCAGACCTACCTGGGACGTCCTTTGCTACTCAGCCACCTGGAATATCTGGCCAAGCTGGCCATATTGCAGCACAAGCTGCACGAGTGTCTCTACTATGACAATCTGGCTGCTCCACTGATGACCAGGTCACTCCAATACAGTAAAAGCGGTCAGCTAGGGCCCAGGAAAGAAGCTGGCAATGAGCGAAGCCCATGGCTGCCGCTGGTCCAGAACTTGAAGAGTTAAATCAACCTCAAGTAGCTGCTCCTGCTTCTGTTCAAAAAGCACAATAAACAGTCCCAAGTGACAAACTGAATCGAAAGTGTCCTGCCCAGGACTTGTCAATTGCCGTCCATAACACGCACTGACGCCTACTGCTAGCCTCTCCCCTCCCTCCACGTCCTGGGCATTTTCAATTAAATGTTAATTATGCAAGAAAACAAGGGGAAAAATGCCAGGAAAAATTGACATTTGGCCATTAGGACGGCGCTGGTGTTCAGCTGACTACGTTGCTCCTCCCTCTAGCAACAGCAGCGGCAGCAGGGGCAACAGTGGTGCCCTCCCTCCTATGTACTCCAACCCTTTGAACACTTGCAACTGCAAATTTAATTTAATTGCATTTCATACGCCCATTTGGCCGCAACGCCGTCGTCGTTGTTCGTAACACTTGACTTATTTAGGCAAAAATACAGCAAAGAAGACGGCCGGCCAAGAAGTAGAGGAGCAGCTACCAGGCAAGCCAAGTGGAATAGGGATGGGATGGGATGGATGGATGAGCGAGCGAGCGAGCGGCGGCGGCAAAATTTTAATTGCCTTGGCAACTAACTGGGAGCTGGACGCTGACTAAATTTGGTTTGCTTTTGGCTTACGATGGCGCGTTGTCAGCCATAGAGATGGACAATGTGAACCACAGAGAGAGAGAGAGAGAGCGAGGGAGAGGGAGGGGGAAGAGGTGAAGCATAGCGGTGGCCTTTTTGGATAACACCTAAGACACCAACAAGCGACGGGTGTCTGCCTTCCACATAAACACAGAGGTTGCCGCTGCGCTTCGTTGCCTAGCAAGAGAGACAGACAGAGACAAAGACAGAGAGAGAGAGAGAGAGTTAAAGGCATGGCAACCTAGAGGTTGAGGTTGGTAGAGATAGAAAAGTATGGAAGCCAAGACAACAACATCAAGTTGCTGGTCAATTAACAAAAAATATGATCAGAGGGGGGGAGCAGGTGATGTAGGGTGGTAGTAAACAGCCAGCTGTTGCACTGATTAGCTTACAGGTTGAACTTTTTTTCCTCGACGCTGTTTTTTTGGAGCAAATAAATTAGCAGCCGCCTTGTTGACATTTATTGTCAAGTCGCTTGGTGTGTCGGTTTGTTGGTTGTGTCGGTTGCAACAAGATACGCGCCGCACGTTGCCAGCAACACAGCCGCACGCTTTTTGGTCAATTTCAATTTATTGCAACATGTGACAAACGGAACGGACAACTCGACAACAATTGACTGGACAACAGTGGACTTGGACTTGGCTGCAGTTGCTCGACTTGGCATTGAAGGTGAATGCAAAGCGCTGAGTAGAATGTGGTGAATGGACGACAACACACACAACCCAATTTGGTGTCCCCTGGACTTTGCCTGCCTGCGACTCTTTAATTGGTGGCGTTGCTGCTGCTGCTGCTTGGCAACCTCCTCTGAGGAGTGACATCGACAAGGCGCAACCACGACACCTTCGACGTCTAAATTGTCGCACCTTTTATAGTTGCCTGGGCCGACGGTTTCGAGATGTCACCAAAGGGCAGACATCAGACTTTTGTGGATGGAAAAAACCGATTCAAGAAGAAAATTATTAAGGTTGAAAAGATCTTGGGCGGTCAGCGGACTAATCTTTGGCTAATTTTCTAAGCTCTGGGACCTCGGGCCCTACCCAGCCTGATTAGGCCCATTGGAAAGGCCCTTAAATGAAGACCCAACCCACCCAGATGCAACGTCACACAATTAAATGCCGGCACAAGTGGTTTCGTCTCCTCCCTTTGGCTGCCTTGCTTCTCTCTTGCTGGCTGGTTGGCTGGTTGGCTGCCTGCCTGCCTGGGTTCCCTGATGATGAAGGCCAAACAAGTTGAGGTAGGGTAATTTTATTGGCCAATGTGGGTATCAAATTTAATGGCCAACAACGTCTCTGCGTCTCTCCAGTGTCTGTGTTAACAGAACAACGAAACGAAAAGGCAAAAGCAACAGCAAAAGCAAAGGAAATGAAAACGAAGGCAGAAGGCAAAAGACCAAGACAGCAAAGCGAATGTCGAGTGCATGAAGCGTAAAAATGAGACAAAAACCACCATCATGATGATGATGATGATGATGATAAAGACCAAGATGATGACCAAGTTGACGTCCATTTGATTGATTGAATGTAGAGCAGAGAACCAAAGCGTTTTGTTCTCTATTGCTATCTGCTTTGCTCCCTGGAATTGTTATCTTTGATTCCTGAAAGGCTGCGGTCCTTTGCTAACCAAATTTGTTTTGTTTTTCTTTGCTCTTTCCATCAACCATTTTCCCCTCCCTTTCGCTGCAACCACGAAATTCTTTTGCAATTTCCACATAACTCAGCTACGTAGAAAATCAAAAGGAGGAAGAAGAAAACTACTACAAACTGGTAGACCCCATAGCTGCCAACTTGGCAATTTTCACGCTCTGTTCTAAGATCGTTTTGAGGCAACTGACTGGCTGCCTGACTGCCTGCCTAGCCGACGCTGCGTATCAGCATCGTGTGATCTTTTCAAATCTTCAACTGACTGGCAACCACCAGCTCCAAGCAACGCATGAGCTTACGCATCATTTAATGGCTTTTGGGTTTCACGATGGTGGAGCAGCAAAGTTGTTGATGGAAAATCACAGAGACGCTGCTTCCTGCTTGTTTATACACCCACAGCAGTGTGTGTTGCCAACGTGACAAGCTGCAAAGAAAAAGAGGTTTAAAGATGAACAAGTTCAGACAGATGAACCAGTTGATTTACTCACTTGTTCAGCTGATGAGATGGGAGAAGCTTAGCTGTTTCGTGTCACGTGATCAACTCTATCGACCCAGCTGGGCATACAACTTTATCACTTGGCCACAAAATATCTTCAATTGGTTCCATTAAACTTAAGTTGCGGTGCCGCAGAGCCGCGCGCTGCACGTTCTACATGAGCTGGGCAAAAACGCGCTGTTGCGCTTCTTCGTGCGTCATCATCACCATCAACAGCATCATCATCATCATCATCGTCGTGGCCAAAAATTAACCTGAGCAGAGGAGAGTGAGCAGGAGGATGAGCCACGCAGCTGCCGCCTTCACCGCACTATAAATTCTATTGGCGTATCTATCTACACTATTTCTAATTTAGCCTCCTTCAACCTGCCTGCCTGCTGCCTGCCCGCTGTCCACCAACCCCTCAGCAGCTCTGCTGTTCTCAGTTTACGAAAGATGTTACCTTTGGTCGTCGTCGTCGTCGTCGTCGCTGGCCAATTTAAGTTTAAGTGCTTTGGTAACAGTTTCGCGCTTTCGAAACTTGAGTCGTGATTTATTTTTTCTTCTTTTTCTTTCTTTTTTTTTTTTTTTTAGGTTTTTTCATCTCTTTGCCGCCGACCGCAGCTTGACGCTGGGCTGTTTCTTCTTCGTTGGTTGGTTTCCTCAGTTTTGTTTTTGGTATTTTCAAGTGCCGTTTTTCACGCCACGACACGCAATCGCGCTGCGCTGCAAGTAAATTAGGAAAATTGATCTAAATTTTCTTGGGAACCTTTCCATTTTTAGTTCGCTTCGCCTTACCTGCCTGCCTGGCTGTTGTGAGCAGCAGTTTGCCAGCCTTCACTTTGCTTTGCTCTCTGCTCTGCTTGATCGTCGGTCCAAAGCGGGGCTTCCCCTCTCTCCAATCAAGCACATGTTATGACCCTGTTTGTGTAAGTTGAGATGCATCTCAGTTGAAAGCCGTATAATGCATTCAACCCGAGCAAGAAAGGGGCAGAGACAGAGAGATAGAGAAAGAGAGAGAGACAGACAACAGTCTAAAGAGTTGAAATATTTTGTCTTATGATTTCAAGGCAACGTAACGTTACGCAACTGGATTTCTTTATCGGTCTTTTGGACAGCAGAACAAGTAACTCGCCAAAGGCATTTCAATGGGTTTAGATGGGATAGATGGATGGATGGATGGATGGAAAGGAACCCCTTTGATCTAGTGGATCCTAAGGCTTCTCTGCCTTATCCATCACCTGATTAGCCATTGTAGCCTTGGAAAAATCCTCATTTATAGTTCCAAATTCATTTGAAGCAATCAGAGTTACATTTTCGTTCAACTTCGTAACAGAAAATATATAAAAATATTTCATTTAGATCGTCTATAAAGAATTTTTGCAAGTCTCTCTACTTATATTTTGAAAAAATTCCCTCGATATTAACAGAAACACAAGGCAAAAATGTCGGAAAATGCCAGCTCAATTGATCTGGAGGATCAATTTGGTAGAAATCTGGATCGTTGCCTGACCAATGCCATAGTCAAGGGCTGCGGCGGTCTACTCATTGGCACAGTGATCACGGTGCTCTTCTTTCGTCGTCGCTTCTGGCCCATCTATGTGGGAACTGGCTATGGCGTTGGCATAGCCTACAGTAAATGCGAGAATCAAATGAACTCCAAGCAATGGCTGACGTATAAATAATTAACTTAAAGGTAGGAAATGATCTCTGCATAGCAGGAGAAGCTCTTAACCGCTTCTGACAAGGTATATAGAGTAAAGAGCTTTAGGGTTTCAGTAGCTGAAACAACTTGTTCATCCACTTGCCTATGTTATAGGTGAGCACTATGCAGTGTTTACCTTTGACTATTCAATCTGCTGTTTAACTGCAATGATTTTCACTTCCAGATTCGACAAGATTAAACCAAAACTGTTTCTATGTATTGATTCACACTTTTCTCAATGAAGCTACGTTTCCTCCATCCTCCAGCCTCCACCCAGGTGAGTCAATCGTATCCCATTTGAAATGTGTTACTTCAATCGGTCCCCCCCTCCCTCTAGTTACTAGCAACCCTACCAGCTCCGATAATCATTCTGCCCATACAACCTCCATCTTCATCATCATCATCCGGCAACAGCAACCTGATCAGGTACCTGGAGGCAGGAGGCAGTAGGCAGCTTCATCGCCTTTTTGCCAATTAAAATTCAATAAAAATACATGCAATTCCAATGAAAATGATTCCAAAAGCTTTTATCACAAAATGGAAAATCTGCAAATCGCGGTCATGACTAGAAGCAATCAGTACAAGTTCCATGTAAACAGTATCAACAAGATCCAAGAAAAAACACAGAGAGCAAGACAGACAGACAGAGAGAGAGAGAGAGAGAGTAGCTGAGGCTGAGAGTTAAAAATCTGCGGTTGTCCCAGGTCAGCGACAAAGTCAAGTGCAGTCGAAAGCAGCCTCACGTTTCCAGGCTCAGGCCAGGCCAGTGGCGGTGGAGAAGCAGGCAGGAGGGAGCAGGGAGCAGTCAGCAAGCCTCCTCATGTTGGATTGCATGCAACCTGGGGCTGCTAGCTGGCTGGCTGGCTCGTTTGCCCGTCACATAATCTGCTCCACATCAAAATTGCTTATTAAACGTGAAGCTCAAGGAGCCACAGAGAGAGAGAGAGACAGAGAGCTGGAGAGGCAGCTGGGGCAACTGGGGAGTTGGCCTGCTGCCCGCTGCCTGCTGACTGTTGTTGTGGGCGCTTCGGCAAATGCCCGCAGCCTGTGTCGATGGTCATGGTTGTGCCTTTTTGTTTCTCTCTGTTTTTGTTTTTCGGTTACCTGGACCTGGACCTGGACGTGGACATGGTCATGGCTGCGTAGTCTTGCTCACAGTGCTCGACTGTGTGTGTTGCCAAAACGAATCTGTCGCCGCACATCGTACATCGTACATTGCCGCCGAATTGTGGTCTCCACCACTCTCGTTGGGGATCACGATTGGCGCGGCCAACACACCAAAAAAACCGTTTCGCTTAAAACATCTTGATATGAGAGGAGAAGAGAAGCTGCAGCGGCGCTACAGGCTGTGCAGCCATAGAACATTGATCTCCAGCAAGATGATGACGATGATGCTGCTGCTGCTGGGAGGGAGAAGGAGGGGGAAAGGGGCTGCTATGTGCAAAGCTGCCAATGAACCGATTCCAGCCTCTGGCTTTGATCTTAGATTTTTGAACTACAACTAACTCAAGCGCTGGCGATGACCTCTGAACCTGTGTGGTTGCCAGCTGCTTCTGGCTCGATTCCCCGATTTACCGATTCAGATTGTTCTGCTCAATGGACACCATCGGTCATATGATAACAACCAAACCGAACTGAACGGGAATTAGTAGAAAGTCTGCCCAGAAGCCAAAACTCTTGACAGCTACCAACCTTGGACACGTTGCATTAGCACCACCAGCAACAGCACCAGCACCACATGAGGGTTCAGCCGCCTGATCAGAATGACTCTGTCTGCTTCCCCTCCGCCACCATCATGAATTTAACATCTTTATACGACAGGATCGACTGGTTATGTGGTTGCCACATTAACAACTGGGAAGTGGTGCCGCCGCCGCCGCTGCCACGCATGACCAAGATAATTTTTTTTCCCTCTATTTTCCTCTATTTTCTTAAAGCACTTTCTGCCACTTAACCTTTGAGGCTGTTAGGCTGAGCAGCTAGCCCAGCTCGCTTCGTGCGTCGTTTGCCAACGATCACGATCGATTTCTGCCAAAATAGATAATAATCGATAGATATGAGTAGGCGGCAGCCTACCAGAGGCACAAGTTGCCAGCAACCAGTCAGGTCGCCTTAGCCAACAACTCTCAGGCACAATCTGCGCCCATCTTATCTAGCCATGGACATGTGCAGCTCACTGGCTCGCCGTGGTCCACAGCTCAATGGCTCTTCGACTTGTAGAAACTTTGGCAATCATCAAGCCTTGGACGGCAGCCGAGTAATCATGTCAGTAAATGGAAAATGTTAAGGTAAAAGAAACAAAAGAAAAAAATACCGCAACAATGTTTTTCTTTTCCCATAAGAAACGAAACCGCCGCCAAAAGCCAGAGCGTGTTGACGTGTTAAGTGTTTGCCAACAACCAACCAGGCCAACCAACCAATCTACCTCCCCCAATGGGGAGCCCAACTGGCTGCCTAAGACACTTGCTCTCTCTCTCTCTCTGGCCCCGAAACTATAATTTTCATAGACCCACAAAAATGGTGCCGCGAAGCTTAACTCGCTTAACTTGAAAATTGCAAATTCGGTTGATTCAATCGACGCGCGAATCCTTTTCTATAACTGAACTGCTCTTGAGCTGTCGGGCTGTTGGCACAGTGAAGCTTCACACTGCTCACCACGGCACACAGCACACAGCACACTGTGTTTAATAAAATTGTTGGGCTTTGCTTGCGAGGCAATTTAATGGCTGATTTGCCTGGTTAAACCATCCACCAGGCGGCGGCGGTCGGTCCAGGGTGTGGGATTTCAATTGCCGCCTTTCCTGTGGGTGTTGAGTGATTTTGCACTTTGGCACAGTTATTGGGAAGGTGGAAATTGCCTGGCCCTGGCCATGATCTTGTCTTTGGCTAACAGATTTTTGACATTGCTTAGCCACATGGTCTGGTAATCAAGGCAAGTAAACGTTTACATTATGGCCAGCTGTCAGGCAGGCTTTGCTGCAGCCTCTCCATGATCCTTTGGGACATGGGAAAGTGTCTCTGCTGTGTTGGCACAACAATTGCCATTGAAACGTTCGCTGAGGTCAGTTTATTTGGCAAACTGGCAGCAAATTGGCTTAAACTACTCAGAGTCATAATAAAGACATTTATGGGGGGGCTGATCCTGCGCCTCGGCTTGTATATCGATTCAATTGTGCGGCATTTGGCAATTTTTTGCAATCAACCAAGCCAGGCCAGGCAGGGCAAGGCGAGGCAGCCGGCAAGATCATCATGATGGTTGTACAACTAAGAACTGAACTGAACTGGACTGTGGACTGTGGACTGGACTGGATTAATGCGACCAAAGAGACAGAAATCCCTAAGGCCAACGCACGTTTGTGTTTTTTGGGTGGGTGTCCCAAGCACGTCGTGCCGCCTGGCCACAGCAACAACAACAACAACAACAACAACAACTCAATGAACAACAGCAGCAGCAGGCAAGTCAAAAAGCCATGTCCGAAAGGCCCGAAAGCCATATGGTCCAGGCAGTGAGGCAACCAGGCAGTGAGGCAGTGAGGCTGGCAGTCAAGTCAAGCAGGCATCGCCATCGCCATCTCCATCTGCATCTGCTTTGGGTCTTTTGGGGCTGGACGAGGTTCGGCTTTGGCTCATTATAGATGCAGCGCCGATTTGTTTTGTTGTCCCCCCATTTGACTTTGAATTGATAGCATCGGGCAGCATCAAGCAGGCAACCAACCAACCAACCACGGTGACTGTGATTCCAACTTGCTACTCTATGATCCCCCCATTGCCGATGGTTGCTTCAAGACTCCCAAAGAGCTGGCCAACTGTCTACATTTAAGATACAAATGTATCTGAACAATTGAGTTTGCAGCGCATGCGCATGCGCAGTGCAAATATTTTAGTTTCGCATAAACTTTGCATAGTTTTCCCTGCCCTGGCACTGCCAAAAGGCTTTCACGGCACAGTGACTGGAGATATCAAAGGAAAAATATCCCAGACTGAGGCGGGCAAGCAGCTAAGCAGTCTGGTATGAGGTAAAGCGCTGCCCCTGCCGCGGAATTCATAGATTGTTGTACCACTGTACCAACTTACATATGGATGAGTATGAGTCGGATGGCTCCACCTTTTCTTGCTGTGACTTGCCGCCCCACTTCAACTACAACCCACTTGCTATGCGTGCGTTGCTATGTTCCACGCACTCGACTTGGCCGCCGCCTTCATCTTCTTCTGGTTGTTGTTGCTGGTCTTGGCCCCATCGGCTGTTTAGCTGCGCATTTTTATTTAACATATCATTTAAAATTCATGTAAAACACATGTAGCTATAGCCATGGCCTGCATCTCTCAAGGAGAAGGAGAGAAGGAGACTGAGCCGACCTGCTTTGCATACCGTGGGCATAAAGTCCACATATACATGGCTTAACCAGTCCACAGGCGCATTGGACATGGCTATGGATGATGGTTGGGGGATAGCTGGTGAGGGGGGTTAGCACCGTTGCCTATATCGACATCACACCCAAGCGCCAGCAGCGTCTCTGTCTCTGGACTCTACCTGACTGCCGTCTCACTGCCTACCTCTCTGCCTGCCTTTTGATGTCCATCTGGCTGCTGCAATTCACTGCCTGCCTGACTGCCTGGCTGTTTGGTTGTCCTATGCTTTGGGCTTTATGCGCATTCATAAGCGATTTCTCCGCACCCTGCTGCCTCCGTTGCCTGCCTGAATGTATCTGGCGTTGCATATCTCTGCAGACTGTTGGAATGAAGATGTCGCTTGTTGCATGTTGCATTTAATTTGTAAACAAAGTCTTTAGTTTATGACTGGCGCATTATTTTAGCATATCTAGGGGTTCTACTCTGGCCAACAGAAACAGAAATTTGTAAACAATTCACTTTTGCGTCCCGCATTTACATATCGCCAACCCGCCTGCCTGCCTGCCCGCCCGCCTGCCTGCTGGGGGCTTCCATCAATGTGAAGGGGAATGTGAATGGTCTGACCTTTAACAAATCACCTTTGGGCTCTGACTTGGCCCAAAACACTAAACGCAATTTATAACACTTTTTTTCTTCAGAAGATTGTCAAGGGGGGGAGGGAGGGACTGACACTGACAACATTTCATCAGGCGGCTGCTTCTTAACGACAAGTTGAAGCCTTGAGTTTGCCTTGGCTGTCTGTGGCTCCTGTGTTGCTTTTGTGTCGTCATCATTGGTGCTGCTGATGAAGATGATGAAGCGAACGTTATCCTTGAGCCAAGGAAAAACCCATCAAAAGAACGTAAAATGCCAAACAAGCTGGAGTTGCACTCGGACTTGCCGATTATCTGTCAACCCAAAGGCAAGAACCTGGCGATGCCCTGGTGATGCTACCCCACTCAAGGTCTTCTAGGTAGTAGTGGGTAACGGTGTTGATCACCAAGTGAAGAGGGGAATCAACTTGCCAATCGAGTGACTTTCCTGGAGAGGATGCTGCCTAGGGTACCATAATGATGGGCCAAATGTCCTGCTACTTACACTCTGCACTTGTCTGTCTTTGCTTTTCTTTTCCCGTTTTTTTTTTATGGTCCATCACAGTGGAGTGGGGCTGGGTGTGGGTGGATAAAACTACAGCCGCCAGTCAGGACATGAATAATGCAGAAATGCCCAAGATGATGATAAAGCAGGGGCCACCGAACAGCTCCTCCTGTATAGCCAGGCAGCTGCTCCTAATGTCCCATAACTCACACAGGAGCAGACACCTCCCCCCTCCCCCCGTGTCCCCTGGACTAACTACGCCTATGTGATGGTTAAGGGAAAGACGCCTCCTTGCAACCAATATGACCGCCTGTCACTCATTAAGCCGTTGCCGTTGCTGTTGCTGTTGTCGTTGCCGCCGAAGCTGTCGCGGATGCTGTCAGTTGCTGTCTTTATTGTTGTCATACTTATGTGTGTGCGGGTGTGTGTGTATGTGTGTGTGTGTGTGTGTGTCTTCCATAGCCAGCGGTTATCATGCAGCTCAGGCAGCTCTGGCAGCTCAGGAAATTGCGATTTTTCATTTTCGGCTAGCGAAATATTTTTTGTCAAATTTTTTTCTCTGCTGTTGAATTTATATTTTTTAGCAAAATAATTAACACGAAAAGCACTGAGCGGTGGTTTGGGTGGGGCAAGAGACCATCATTCAAGTCACCAACCAACCAACCAACCAACCGACCGACCAACCCATCTAACCAACCATCCATCAGTTGTCAGTCATCAGTTGTTGCCTTAAGGCGAAATTTTTCTCCTTTTTTTTTGGCGACTAAGCAGCGTCGTATTTTAATATGCAAGCAACAACTTTTATCATCCCATGATTATGATTTTCTGTTGCCCTTCTACCCACCCAACCCCACCCAACCACCGCCCCCACCAACAGCCATAAGAAATATGCAGTTGATTTTTGCTTGATTGCAACTTTGGTGACTTGTTGTTCTTGCTGATGCCACTGCCACTGCCTTTGCCTTTGGCTTTAGCTTTAGCCCGGCACATGTGCACATAATATTTTAGTGCCTTTTACTTATCCTGTCCTTATCCTGGGCATCAAGCTGCACATTTCCACTGCCGTCAGCGCCCCCCCCCCTGACCGTTTACTGTTATTTGTTTGATATGCATTTAAATTTTTAATGTGTATGGGGCAGATCGCCCCCTAAAAGTAGGCAACGGTCTTTGCCTGGCTTTTACTACGTCTGCCTGCCACTTCTGATAATTAAAATGGGAACAGGAGGACAGGGGAAGACGGACAGAAGCTGGCCAAGGAAAGCCATGAAGAAAACTGTGCTAAGATTTAAGTAATAAAAACTAAAGAAGCAGAAACATTTCCTCTTGGAACTTAAACTAGCAACAGACAATTGTTACCAAGCAACAAGCCGTAGTGGAAAATTTTACTTCCCTTTAACCTTAAATTGCCTTTCACCGAGTTATTAAATGAAGCCAATTTACTTACCTTCATTGCCGAATGTAAAAATCTTCAAATCTGGCCAGATTGACTCAGTCGCTGCTTCCTTGTGTCCCCCTCTTGGCAACTTGAAATAATAAATCAAATATAACAAATTATACAACGTTAAAATGTTTTAATTTGTTAAATATTAATTTTCGATTAAAAAATCACACAAGAATTTATATTATTCCGTTAATCATTATCGAGACTTTGAATGTCGTGTCGAACGATGTGGATTAAGCGCCTATAAAATTAACATGTCATACACATAGATATTTATACAGATTAAACTATAATATTCATTAAACTCTATTTAAAATTAACAACTTTAAACAACCGTAACTTGACATTTAATAACTTACAAAATTTGAACTTTTGGCGCTTGAGGACATGTGTTGTGTGCAGTGTGGCCTTAGCCGCCCAAGAAACGGGCACACTGCCAGCTGACATGTCAAATTAATCGGTATTTACCACTGCTTGAGGAGAAACATAACTAGAATGGTAGGTTGGTGACATAAACACTACAGTCGCCGCAAATGTCTGGGGTATTGTATATCTGTGTTGCCGTTGCAATTATATTAAAATCTTTGGGCGTTACCAACTTGATGGTTTTGGGAAAAGGCGTCTTGACAATTGTCACGTCCACAGCGTACTTTAAACGGAATTTCAAGATACTGGGAATTTCCCTATTCACCGAATCTCGTATTTCGCCAGCCCACATATCGGCCATTGCTGGGTTATATCTTTTGCCTGCAAATGCTCGCATAGCTTTTTAGCTGAACTCGGAGGGGGGTGGGGGGCTGCTTACCGTATAATTTAGCAAACATTATGTTGCCTATAAGGGCTTTTCCATTCGCCATGAAATCTTCAGCAAATCGTATTGGAAGCTTAATAATTATTGGTGGTTCATCAGAAGATGGTGTTGGTGTTGGCGGTGGTGCTGGTGGTATTTTGAGTTCATCTAAGTATGGCATATCCATGATTGTCTAACTTATGCAAAATCGCTGTTCAATTTATTTATTCTTATTGCCATTCACTTTCTTCGCGTTCATAAACTACAGTTAGATTTGGATCTCGCGCCGATATTATATCTAACCAAACGATATTCTCTAAGAAATAATTGCTAAAACTTATCGTTACCAACGATGTGCCTGTCACGATATGTGTGCAGCGCGCGATTATATAACGATATATATTGTAATCAACATATCGAATAACTTTACACCTGCAATGTTTCAACTAAACAAGGTGGGCTTCAAATAATTTCTAAACAACCAATAATATTTTTACGTTAGCTACATTATTAATTACAGGCAAAAATATATATTTTTTTAATTAATATATATAAATGTTAAATTTACGCAACAGCCTTTGTCTCATAAAATTGTCTTGTATTGGAATATTTATAATTTAAAATTTGTCAACAGTAGCGTTTATAAATATTTTATATTTGAAGCTAAACTTCTTCTAATACATTAGTTGCCCATTACAGTTTGCCCACCTTCTGTAATTACACCATGGCCTAAGCAAATCCAAACGGTAAACGGCCGCTCTGCAGTCAGCAGATTTGTTTACATTTTGAAATGCATTTGGCCAAAGTTTTTAGTGATTTACAATTGTTTATGAATGTCATGATTGTTAGCACAGACTAGGGCTGCCAATTGAAATATATTCGGCAACCAATTGCAATTGTTTTATTAATTGAAAAAACACCAACGTAGGGCTGCCAACAGCGACAGCACATTGAACAATTATTTAACCATAAAAAACATATATTCATATATAAAAACATATAAAACTTACCAACTCTGCCGTCTGCTGGTCCATATTATTCATGTTTGTTTCACTTATGCAATTTCACAATATATTTTACAGTTTTCTCATCCACTTTGTTCACGTGCATAAACTACAGTTATCTTTGGATGTCGCGCCAATATGAGCTCGTAGCATGCGATATAACATTCAACTATGACTAAATAATATCGCCTCTTCAACGATATTATTTTTCAAATGTGGACGTTGCTTGCATATCGATAACTTATTATCGGTTAATTTATAATTAAAAAGCAACTAAAAGCTTTTTTTTGGCTGTTATTTGTATTAATCCTGCAGAATTTTGTTTTGTGTGGATCTCAAAACTCTCCTTGATAAATAGATAAATGTAAAATTTTTTTAAAAATGCAACTTTTAATTTGAAAACTAAGCGTTAACTAGACAATCGATGTGAAAGGGTCCATTTTTTTCCTTATCTTAGCTTTTGATGGATCTTGGGTCAAACGCGTGAGGGTTGTGCGTGTGTGAAGCCGGTAGACATTTTAGGAATGGGATGATTCTTACTGGCGCTGCTGACGGGATTTCCAGGCATCGTGATGGGCGTGGAAACCGGACTGGGTTTTGGCGGGTGTGTTGCGGCCGAAGGGGCTCTTGGGGTTCACCTGGAGCATGTAGTCACCGCGGATGTCATAGGTGGTGGCAATACCCATGTAGGCGCGCTTGCCAAGACCCTTGTTCTGCTTGTACTCCTCGTACGATTGGGCGGCTACGGCGGGGAAGTTGCGCTCATTGCCTGGGCGAACGGACTCGGCGTAATAGCGGGTGGCACGGAGAGCGGCCTCAACAACATTATCGGCACCGGGAACACCAGTCGAGGGACCGTTGGGGTAGAAGTCAACATCACCGCTGCGGGCCTGGGTACCCATGCCGTAGGCGGAAGTGTGAATGGCATCAACAAAGTCGGCATCCCCACGGGCCAGACCGGTCAGACGGTTCTCGGGCATGCCAAAGATCCTTGAGGGGTCCAGACCAGTGATGCGGCGCAGCTTGTGTCCGGTGACGCGGGTGTATTGGCGGCCAGCAATGCCGACAACGTGGGCAGCTGGTCCCTGGCCGATCAAATGGATGATCTCCTCGGGCACGTTGACTTCGTTGGTCAGCTCAACCAGGCGGTTGCCAATGATCTCACCAATGCGCTCCAAATCCAAGGTAGCGTACTGCTCAAAGGTCTCAACAACATCGCCGAGAGTGATGACAATCAGATCACCGGTCTTGGTGTCATCTTCGTTCTCGTTCTGCTTGCGACGCGACTGCATCTCCTCGCTGCTCTGCTGCTGCTCCTTGCTGTTCTGGCTGCCATAGGGCTGGAGGTTGTAACGCTGCTGGTAAGCCTGGACCATTTTACGGGTAGCCTTGTTGGCATCGTTCCAGCTCTGGGGCAGACCCTGGATGAAGATGGTCACCTCATCGTTGCCGAAGTTGGACTGACGCTTCACCGTCTGCACCAAGTTGTTCAGGTTGAATTCGATCTTCTGGCCACGTTCGCCAACAATGAAACCCTTAACCTGGCTAGGCTGGGGCATGAAGTTGGGCTTGAAGACGCGATTGAACTTGGACAGATGATCTGCAAGGCGAAATGTTTTCCATTTAATAAGGATTCTTCATCGTCCACTCGTTGTGGCTACTCACCGAGCTTGTCCATGAGAGTGGCGCCCTCATCGACGGTCATCTTCTCCAGGCGGCGCAGAGTCACCTCACGCAGATTGGGTAGCTCCTCAATCTCGTTGCGGCTAACCCAGTTGCTGGGGTCCTGGTTGTTGTCCAGAGAGTTCTGATGACCGCTGTGGGACGAAGCCAAGGTGGCTGCGCACAGGCAGGCCAAGACGGCCAAAACACGCAGAGGATTCATGACGCTGTGTTTGCTGTAGTTCAAATCGAGACACCGTACCAAACTGTACTGCATGCCGCTGATACAATCCCGCGGCGTTTTATAGTCAATGGCTAACGCTACGGTCACACGTGTCGTCGCCTATAGCAAACGGAAGCTTTTTCACCTACCTCAGCAGTTTGCTAGTAATTTAAGAATCGTGGAAAGCATCGTTGGCAATTTTAATTACTCAAATTGATTTCTTAATGCGATCAGCTTATCATCGGCTTATGGATCAGCACATTGATTGCAACATTGTCAGCATTCACTTGTCGCTTGCTAACTGAGGGGTTTGATGAACCTTTCTTGGTCTGGAACTTACATAATCAATCCAAAACAAAGCCAAATTCATTGCTAAACAATTATTACGCAAAATGCGGAAATGAAGAATTAGGAAATGCGATTCGAATCGAAGGTAACGTAGGAACTGCGGTCGCTTTATGTGGCTCTAGAAAGAACCTTTCAAATGACGTCTGGATAGTTATCTATACAGATTCTATTATCCCTAACCGATCTCTTAGAGATTATCGATAAGCAAGACCAGTCAACAAGGATCTTCCTCGTCTTAGCCATGAATAAGAATTGATTTTCCCAATGTTAGTAAGGTAAACACAAGAATTAAGCAACAACCAGAAAGTTCCAAACCAGCAATTTTCCTTCAAAAGCTCAATTTTGTAATATAAACACTAGACTACAAGGTTCTGTCATTTGGTTTGGGAGGAAATTCTATACAGATGAGCTGTGGTCTTATGTAGTTCTCTGCTAAAATATTATTTACTGCAAGGGTATGTAAGCTTCGTTGGAAAGACCTTAAAGAAAAGTACATCGAAGACCTCTAAAGAGAAAATATTGTTGTCTAGTGTAGTTGAAGGGAAAAAGTGAATAAAAACTGCAGAAATATGGGAAATTAAATAATTATTTCTGCTTAAATGGTTTAAACGTGGCTGAGGGACTTAACACAGATATAAATGGTTAAGGAACCTTGGGAAAAAATCTAGAAAAATCTAAATAAAATAGAAACAAACAGTCTGTAGTTAAATGAAACCACCAGCACAGAGAGAATTGATCCACCAATGCATGGACTTGGAGATTGATACATTGACTCACTGACTACGTGAAACCTTTCGACTCGAACCCAGACAGGATCAGCTAATGAGTTCAACGCGCAGCTCTGGCCCTATGAGATCATTAAACTGATCATCTTTGTCATTGAAAACCCACAAACACGAGCAACAATATTGTTAAAGTCATTGCACCTGGTTATACAGATCATAGAGATAAGAAAAAGCCACGAGCCACGATCATCAGTGCATCACACAGCAAGTGGAAAACAAAATTTACTTTGTAATAATTTGATAACTGATTGACTTGTGATTATCAGTTAGTTAAAATGTTGCAGACGCACGGGCAGAATGCAAAGTTTGCGAAAAATGCAATCAAAGCTTTGCTTGGCTTTTACCTGACTTGACAGATACGGCGGTTGGGGACTGATCGTGGGAGCTATATAAGCTGATGGTGTGGACTGTGGAAAGGCAGTTCAACTCACAGCTTTTAAGTGTGCAGCCAGTTGAAGTCAAAGCAGTAGTTCCCGGTCTATTGAAAGCATCATGAATCCAATGAAAATCCTAAGCATTTTCGCCCTGCTGGCGGTGGCCGTCATGGGCAGCCCCAACAGCCGCATGGAGAACAGTGTCAACTCGTGGAAGCCAACCCACTCGTTGTCTGTGTCCGAGCTGCAGGCCATTCCCTCGTTGGATGATCTGACTGTGGAGCGTTTGGAGAAGATGCCCCTGCAGGAGGCTTCCAAATTGCTGCAGCAAGTCTGTAAGTAATCATTGAGGTGGATGATGAGTGCAGCTGGGTTGCTGACTCTGCTGTCGTGTCCTTTGCAGATCACTTGTCGCAGATCAACCACGATTTGGAGCCCACCTTTGTGCCCGAGAACATCCAGGCCTATGTCCCCAAGCCCAATGGTGATAAGATTGCCGCCCCCCTGAACGAGATGATCCAGCGCCTGAAGAACAAGCAGAACTTTGGCCAGGAAGAGGTTACCATCATATTGACCGGCCTGCCCAACTCTAGCGAGACCGTGAAGAAGGCCAACCGCAAGCTCGTCCAGGCTTTCATGCAGCGTAACAACCTCCAGCAGCAGCAACAGCAATCCCAGCGCCGCAGCAACGACTACAGCGATGAGAAGAAGAACGAGCGCACTTCCAGCGAGGAAGACTACAATGAGCTTTCCAAGAATGCCAACACCAACAGCGGCGACATCATTGTAAGTCCAAAATGGTCGCTTCTATGGGGAAACATGTTTCTCTTCAAGTTTCCCCTTTGTGTCCTTTGTGTAGGTGATCGATTTGGGCTCCACCTTGACCAGCTTCAAGAAGATCGCCATGCTTGACATTGAGAAGACCGGCGCCAAGGTTGGCAAATGGATTGTTCAGTTGGTCAGCCAATTGGACGTGCCCCATGAGACCATCCACATGATCGGCCAGAATGTCGGTGCCCACGTTGCCGGCGCTGCTGCCCAGGAATTCACCCGTCTGACCGGACACAAGCTGCGTCGCGTCACCGGTCTGGACCCCTCCAAGATTGCTGCCAAGAACTTGAACACTCTGACCGGTCTGGCTCGCGGCGATGCTGAATTCGTTGATGCCATCCACACCTCCGTCTATGGCATGGGTACCCAGGTCCGTAGCGGTGATGTTGACTTCTACCCCAACGGTCCCTCCACCGCTGCCCCCGGCTCCGAAAATGTAATTGAGGCTGCCATGCGTGCCACCCGTTACTTTGCCGAATCCGTCCGCCCAGGCAATGAGCGCAGCTTCCCAGCTGTTGCCGCCAACTCCCTGAAGCAGTATAAGGAAAACGATGGTTTCGGCAAGCGCGCCTACATGGGTATCGATACCGCCTATGACATCAAGGGTGACTACATCCTCCAGGTCAACGCCAAGAGCCCCTTCGGCCGCAACGCTCCCGCCAAGAAGCAGAGCAACTTCCACGGTGTCCACAACGCCTGGAAGAACGAAAGGGACAACGAATAAGCACCACCTGGACCAACCAACCCAATAGGCTAACGCTAACGTTGATGACGCAACCTAGAGTTTTAAGAACCCAATCAATTGGCCAACTTTTTCCCCCTAAACTAACTAAACAAAATTCAATGGCAAATAAATACATCGACTCTCTTTGACAGAGAGACCAAGTGTACAGAAAATAATTCGCCTTTTTAATGGGTAAGCAGAGGCGGAGGCAGCCCCCTTAGCGTAAGGAAATATGTAGGCCACAAAGGTTTGAGTTGTTTGGTTTGCTCTTGTAAACTTAGGTTTATTTCATTGTAAGTGTGTTCGAACATGCTTTCTGCTTGATTTCTTAATTTTCTCAGCTTATTTACTTAAGTATTTCACATTATTCATTTACACATAGCCTAAGAGCCTTCAACGGTACACGGTTCAAGTGACTTGGAATATTGTAGGTGTTCAAGGCGGGGAGATAAGGGAATTGAAAGTGGTTCAACCATAACGTATAGAGAATACTTAACAACACCATTGAGTATCAGGGGACTGAAGCAAAGGAAGGAAGGTCAGACAGCCAGAGAAATGGTTTCCTGTGAGTCACTAAAGACTAATTCATTCCCAGAACTAATGACTTAGGTGAGCACTGGGAAATTTTCTGGGCAGAATTGATTCTTTGTTAGATTTGAGGATCATAGAAATGATGATTGAAATCATAGAAAAGTCGTGGCTGGAACCTCAAGCAATAATAACTAGTCAAATACATTGGATACAGCCAAGAGATGGGTTTTCAGGGCTTAGGTTATGGGTTTTCTTTTAAGCAATAAGTGCACATTTTTGTTATTAGTATAAAGTTAGCATAACAACAACAGGTTGCCCTTTCATTAAGTATATATAAATCTATATGTGTGTATATAGTGTATAGCAAATGCAAAATGAAAACTTTAAATGGAATGAATAATGAATATTCGTTTTGCTTGTTGCTTGTTGTTTAAGGTAAAAGCGCAGGCTGCCAAGTGTCTTAAGAGTTAGCTACAGTCTTTCTTAATTTACCTAAATGTATTGCATTAAATATTTATGTTTATGGTTTTTCTTAAAGACATTTTTATAATAATTTTGATTTCAATTTTCTCTTTACTAACAATTAAATTGTTTAGCTTAATGGATGCCCATTTGGTTGGCTTAATATTGTTGTGGGTTTTTCTGTGTCTGTGTGTTTTCAAGTGGAAGCAGTTTGTCTTGGTTTTTTTCTTTTTTTTTTTTTATTTGCAGCTACATTTAACTACAAGTTATTTCGTTAATTAATTTAATTCATTTAGCTTCGTTTATGTTTATTTAATATTATGGAAATAAATTAGCCTTGAAGCCAAACTAAAGCACACGGCGTCTCCTCTTTTAAAAAATGTTTATCAAACTTTTCTCTTATATATATCAGATATCGGATATCGGATATATATAGTTGCTACATTATATATATGAATGTAGATATATAAATTGTCTGCTTTTGGTGCGCGCTACAGTGCAAAATATTTGCTTAACTATAAAATTCTTTCACATTTGCTCATTTAGCTACAAAGAAAATTTAAAATTCCGAATTCAATTCAAGCTAAAAACTTTAACGAGGCTTAAAGCAAAAATAGTTGAACAAATTTATTGGATTTACACTCGGGTAGAGGAGAGATTAGGTCAGTCCTGGCAGACTTCAATTGATTTGAATATATTTGTTGTCTTAATTAATTCATTAAACTCTCTAAACAAAATTCAAATATGAAACACTTTACCGTGTTTATTTAGTAATTTAATGAGCTTCAGCAAATTTGGTTTTCGTTTTTTTTTTTTTTTTTTAACAACTTGAAATCACTAACTAAAAAGAAGAATCAACTAGTGTATGGGAGTGTCTGGGTTTTTTCTTTTCCTTCTTTCTTTCGATTTGTTTTTGTTGATTTTATTCTTAATAAATCCTTATAGTGTCCTCTCTTCAATTGAATTTTTATCACAGCAATATATATTTGTTTTTTTCTTTTTTTTCTTTGTTTTTTTGTGAGATGAGCAATGAGCAATTTTTTCAACTTTCCGAGCCTTGAAAGCGTATAAGTATTCCAAGCAGAATTCAAGTTCAAGTTCTTATAGCATATAAAGGCGGCAGCGACTGCAACAGAAAAACAAAAAAAAAAGGAAAACAAAAGCTCCTATGGCCCTAGGGTGTATAGAGAGGCTTTTTCGCTTATGTAATATATGCCTGGGTGACCTGCACTGCAAACCGTAGCACAACCAACAACCTAACGAGATCTGTAGTATGTGTATATAGGGGGGGGGGGAGCGGGGGTTGGTGGCCGTAAAATTGCATTTTTGTACTTTCAAATACGTTTGATGGTGGGGCCTGTAAAAAATACCGAAACTTTACGCTTAAACCTCTCCATAGTGGGCTCATTGTCCTCCTCGTCGTCATCATCGTCGTCGTCATCGTCATAGTTGGCAGCGGTAATGGTCGGTACATTACCATTGCGATAGCCATGACCATGACCATGACCATGTCCATGCAATTGACTATGGGCACTCGTATGGCTGAAGATGATGCTGCGTGTAAATGGCGGTGGCGGTGGTGGTGGCTCAGAGCCTTCAGCTCCATCGGATTCACTGAAACCGGGATTAAGTATTATGTTCGGTATAAGCTCAATGCTGTCCCAACCATCTTGAAGTTCTTTACAAAGATCAAGGGAGACACACACACACACAGAGACAGCGAGACAGCGAGAGAGGCAGATAGATAGAGCAGATAGTGAAAGAGAATTGACAAGTAAATGGAAACGGAGAAAGAGAGAAAATAGACACAAGAAGAAACAAAAAAAACATGGCATTAGGCATTTCATATATCAAGTACTTTACCTGCGACAACATTTAGGTTTTTCTTTTTTACTGTTTGTTTTTTATTTAAAAATTTAGAATTTTATATGGAGTGTGTATGTGTGTGAGTCCACTGGGCACTGCATGGCGTATACGTAATGCCTGTGGGTGGATGTGGGTGGTGTGTGTGTTTCTGTGTGGAAATATATTGCGTTTCTATTCAAATCTAAAGCGTTTAAAGTGTTTATATATATTTTAAGCTAAGAAAATAAACAGATTCAACAACAACAAGAACATTTATACAGATCTCAAGAGATTTTCTCTCTCGTTTTTAAAACGTTTAATATGCGTGCCAGTAAAATGCAAATAACACAATGTAGACATCGATTTTTACACACATCAATTACAATTTTACAACATCAATAAAGCGTTTATCTAAATATTCTTTGCAGCTATTTGTGGTTTAAACATTTATACAATTAATAATATTTAATATTCTTAAAATTTGCTTAATTAAAGCCTTTTGGTTTTGCTAGTTTTATATTTATATTCGCTTTGATTAGGATTTATTTGGTCGTTGCAGCTACTGTTGATAGCTTCGTGCAATAAAGTTTGTCTAATTGAAAATCGATGTGACTTCTTTGATCATTAAACAATCGCATCTTAAGGATTAGCGATGGCTGTGGTATGTTTAATAGTCAATTGTTGACACATTTAAATACTACAATTAATGATTTTGGCTATCACAGTTCGTACAATAAGTACATTCACAAGAATTCTAAATTGCACTTTGTCCTTGTTTCAAAAGGCTAAACTGTTTACTCCTCTCTTGATGGATTTCAATACAATTAAGTGTTTATAATTTGAAATAAAATTTCTCTATAATAAATGATTTCTAAATATTCAAACTACGTATACGTATATCTGCTAAAAGACCTAGGAAAAATTGAATAAAAATTGACAAATTGATTGTAATAAACGTTTCATATAAGGAATCTTAAAGGCTTCTTGCTTGGTAATACCTATGGTCTCTGTAAAGCTATTTAAAGTCTTTATATTTGAATATCTAAGTTTGTTTTGCCAATATGCTGAGAGATTTATTTCCCCAAGTGTTTCTCCTTGGTTTGTTTTATATATATATTATAAAGCTGGATTTCCTTCAACCTTTTGTTTATATATTTTTCTACTTCATCTAAATGGCTCTGACAAAAGTGCAATTTTCTCTTAATCAATCAAAGCTTTTTCATGTTTTTATATACATCGTTTGATAGTGATCAACGCACTGCCTGCATGCAAGCATTTTGCAACACTAAAAAACTGTTTTGTTTTTCTTAAATCATTTATTTCGAGTGTTGCAAAGTGAAAGCCTTAAAGCTGGAATATTAAAAACATACATTTATATGATATCATTTACAAGGAAACAGGTAAACCGTTATTTCTTATACATGAATATTTGCCAGGGAACGGTGAAAACGAAACACACACAGAGAGAGAGAGAGAGAGAGAAGAACACTAACATGTTTGGTATGTAAACGATACTCAAGCAATTGAAATGAAAATTCCAAAAAGCCACAAACAACTAACAAACAACGATAACAACAATTTCTTATAAGTAAATAAGCATTTAACTGTATGTTTCGTATATAAATGAAATGAAAATCTTGAAACAAGCGGGCAGAAACAAAAAAAAACAAAAAAAAAAACAACAAAAACTTTGCAGCTGGCATATGCGTTGGCGCAGGCAACAGGCGCAGACATTTAACAACACTGGCCATCTGACCCACGCACTCACGCATTTATCGTTAATCGATCGATCAACAATAACAACAATAAGAGCAATAGCAACAACAACAATTAACAATTGCAGGCAGCATAATATGGATCAGCAGTTGCTCTTTGGCGTTTTTATAATCTAAATACAAGCTTGATTGATTCTAGGTGGCTGTTGTTGGGTATTTTAAATTAAATATTAAATATCTAGTATTTTCATTATTAAATATTGTTAGTTTGGTTTCTTTTCTTTGGTGACTTGTTTTGATTTAAACATGTATGCTTGTTGGCGAGTAAGTATTGGCTGTACCCATTTGCGTTGATTGATAGCACTCCTTGGAGAGCACAATACAGAGTCCGATGGCTAATATCACAAGTGTTCCAAGCACTATACTGACGGCGACTATCCAAATGCGCGGATCGAAATTATCTAAGTCGGGTTTTATAAGGCGTATGAGATCTGGTTGAGGTTGTCATAGAAATATAGATAAAGAGAGATGACAACAACAAATTACCAAATACCACAAAAATACAATTTAAAAAAATATCAAGTGTTTCGTTATGTTTAATCTAAGTCGATCAGTTAACTAAATGTACAATGCAACCCTGTATGGTGTACAGTTGACACAAAAACAAAAAACAAATGAAATAAAGAATTTTCCATACAGAGCAACTACTAATAAACACATATACATAGATTAATATAGTAGCTTGTAGTAGTAAATAGATTATGAGGTAGATATGGTAGTCACAACAGCAATAAAGTCTGATCTATCGACCCAGCTAAGTAGTCTGCCCTAAACCTATAAACTATATGAGTACATAAGGCCTAGGTAGAGCACAATCAGAGCATTCAATAGCCAAACACTGGGCTCTCATTTTAGCTAGAGATCCTAACAGATTTTTTACGATTATACAATTGTACACTAAACTGTTGGTTAGATGGATGCCACTTACCTTCTTCTTTGGTCTCGGGCAATGTGGTTACATTGGTGGTGACCACCTCACCGCTACCCAATTCATTGTTGGCCCATATTCTAAACTCGTAGGTGGTATTTGGAGCCAAACGATAGACCTCCATTTGACGCTGTCAAGGGAGAGAACTGTATAGTAATTCTCCAGGGATCACCTCGATCCAACTGATTACTTTACTTACCACATTGGGCGCTATGTTTATGGGATCCATGCGACTCCAGGCATGTTCATAGCTGGCATTTGCCGGAGGTGTATGGTAAGAGAGGTTTCTATATTCTGCGGTAAAGCTGCGTATGGGGTAGCCACCCGATTGTGTCTTATTGAAGCGCCAAATGAGAAAACCCAATATGGTTGAGGCCTTGAAGTACAGTTGTGTCACCGGACCGGGTGTGGTACGTATGGTCAGCTTGATGCGTTGATAAGCCTGATATTCCAGTTCTTCTAGTTCTGGTACTGATTCCAACTCCTGTTCCAGTTCCGTTCGTTCCGCTATAGGCGGTTTAACTGATTGCTCTTCCTGTTCCTGTTCCTGTGGTTGATCTTGCGGTGAGGTAGTTGCTGCTGCTGTCGCTGCAATTGTTGCTGCCGTCGATGTTGTTGCGGTGCTTGTAGTACGTGCCAAGGCAGCAAAGCAGACATAAATGCCACCATCGGTGGTGCTTACATTACGCAATACCAGCACACGACCCGTCTATAAAAGGGAAAATGATCAAACCAATTCATGGTGTCTGGGAAGCTAAAGCTGTTGGGGTTACCTGTACAATGGTGCTATTGTTGCCATGTTCTTTCACCCACATAATGTTACCCTGAGCTATGCAGGGTATACTAATGTTGCCGCCCTTATCCGTTGCATATTCGTTGTATTTGATCGTGGAGCTAAGCACCGTAAGCACTGCAGGGGGGGAGTGATATTGAAATAATTAGTTTTTAAGGCAAAATATCGATTCATAAAATCCCCAATGGGTCAAAGGTCTGATTTATATCAATATTTGCTGTGGAAACCTGAATTTTCCTTGCTAAACAACCCACATCGCATGTGCAACGGTGTTGTTGTTTGTTGCAGAAACGCCAGGTGGCACATGGATTTATGGCAAAAACTTTACGCAAATTGCAAGGTGGCACAAGCATTCACGCTTAAGGTTCCATCTAAGCTAAATATAAGTCGCAAGACGCCGCTGAAGCTTTCGTTTAGACATTTTACTACCTGCGAGTGGCAGCAGCCCTTCTACTGGCTTTCTGGCAAAGCCCAAAAGTATGCTACGAACTGAGGGGGCTTTGTGTAAACGTCTTTGCCTTTGGCTTTCGCTTTGGCTTTGCCTGTGCTCCATCGATTTCAAGTGCAGAGAGACCCTTGTGCTTGCCCGTTGTGTGTTGTGTGTGTGTTTTGTCGTTGCATGTCGATGGTCATAAATATGTAAAAGTACGAATGTGCATGTGTGGCCGCTGAGGGTTGAGGGCACAGAGTACACATCTTGGTCTGCTTTATTGCGGTTTGCGTGACGCAAAATATGAAATTCATTCAACAAATTTTTTGCCTTTTTATTCTGTTCTTCTGTTTTTCTTTGCAGTGGAGCCAGCTTGTGCCAAACAATGGGGCCAGCCCAAGTAAATATCATGATATATTAATGTCAGTGTGTTTGCTGTGTCCTTGACTCGACTCGACTCTCCTTTTGTCAGTTACTTTGTTGCCTGGTGAGGGCCACAAACTGCAGAAATATGACCAGAGTTTCAAGTATAAAAACCAACATCTGAAAGAACCAAGAACCCAAAGGCAACAAAACGAATCAACGCAATGGACCAATGGCCGAAGCATTTGCCTACCGCAGCCATTGTCTTGAGATTCAACTGATAGAAGCCGCAGACCTCGAACTGCACTGGATTCTGCATGATGTGCAAGGAGAAATCCTCAGTGGCACCTGCCTGGGCTCCATTCAGTATGCGTAGCAGCTGCCTGGACTGGAACAGATCATAAAACATATTGATTCAATGGCGGAATGTCGTCATAAACTCACGCGCTGAGCACATTTATCGCAGGCAGCGCACAGCAGCCAAATCTTAATGAGATTCGGCAGCATCACATACAACGACTGCCACCAGACTATCCAGCTGATCCGTACCAAGGCCAGTTCCCAGACCATAATGTAGGCATTGCAGACAATAATAAAATCGCCCAGGCAGAGCACGTTCATCAGCAATATCGAGGGACCATAAAGTCGCGACAACTGACACGTCAGCTTCACTATATGGGCATAGGAGGCTCGCATCTCTCGTTGACTGGCCATGGGGCCCCCTCCAACGACGTTCCCACGCAACTGGTGCTGTAGGGCCTCCAGCTTGGCATCCAATCGTGCCACCATCAACACCATTTGCAGATATCTCGCCCTTACGGCCTGAGTGCTGTAGATATAGCGCAGCGTGGGCAGGAGGCAGCCGCTGCGCCACCACTCCACACTGGCCACGACCAGGGCCAGTCCAATGAAAACACACTCCAAGGGCAAATAGCGGTGAAGAGCTCTGTTAATGCCATTGTAGGGCAACTGGGCCAGCAGGGTCTGCTCTTGGCGCCACCAGGCCAAAGCCATCAATACCACCAGGGCATGTGTGACCTTATAGACCAGAGTGATGCCGGCGATCAGTTTAAAGTAACTTCTGTAATGATTACTCGCCTGAAAGTCACTCGGCAGGACGCCGCCCATAAAGTAGATGACAATCTGATGGAGCAGCTCGCACAGCACCAACACCATATAGCCGGCCATCAGCCATTGGACCAGACGGCTGCGAGCCATGCAAGTCAGGGCCAACAGGCGAAAGTAGCCATCGAGGCAACGTTCCATCAACAGCCACATGAGGTCGGCAACTGAGTTGCCTGCAACTGCAATGCAGTTGGCTTCCCCTCTATCGCAAACAATTAATCAGAGTGCTAGTGAGGCCCTCATGATAGCGGCCTAGGATAAGGCATAAGGATAAACCCCCTTGGGAAAGTCCCTTTAAAAAACTTGAATTTTTAAGGATTTTTTCCCCCCGTCACATATGTGAGCTTCAGCACGTTGCCTCATTCTTAGCTGTCAGCGATTTGAAACACCCAGAAGCAGAAGCAGTTAAATGGCGAAAAGTTTCCTTCATTTCATTTCATTGCAGTTCAGTTGAGTTGAGTTTTTGTAAACTTATTATTGTTGTTGTTTTTGTTTGTTCTGTTATTGCAGTTGTAGCCAACAGACTTTGCACTCCCCAGAGAGCTTTAGTGGGCGGAGGGAGGGCGCAACTGAAACGAGTTTTTAGGTCTTTTGGGTCCGGAAGTTGCAACCGGATGGTATGAGTGGGTGGCAGCCACTAAAGCCAGATAACAGCAAACTGAAGCTGCTGCACAAACACACACACACACACACATGACTGGCTGGTTGGCTTATGTAATGCATGGGCCGCCTGTTGGTATGCAATGAAAAGTTGTCTATTTGCTATTCAGTGCAGCAAATGACGTCAGTTAATTGATTTCAACAGAGAAGGGGGGAGGGAGGGCATAGCTAACATCCCCGCTTCAGTCAAGCATCCATCAATCGGTGTTGCCATTTAATTAGGTCGACCGCGCTGCCAGGGCAAAAATGTGGAGTAGAAAAATCCATGGTTGGTTGAATGGGCCGCAAAAAAAACAAAAAAAAAAAAAAAAAAACAAAAACATTTTTAGCCAAATGACGCAAAACTTGGCACAAAGTTGTTGTTTATTGTTGTGGCTTGAGCAAGCAGCCCACAAATAAATATAAAAAAAAAACCAAGAGGAGCTGAAGGAATAAAAGAGGAAAAACAACACAAATCAATCGAGTCGACAAGACGCCAGACGGCAGCAGTGGCAACAACAAAGACGTCAACAGCTTACCTATCCATGTTGCCTTCTGTTTCGACTTTGGCAATAAAAGTTTTCGCTTTATTTTTTCCTTTTCCTTTTCTCTTAACAAAGGTCAAATTGCTTGCTGACAAAGTTGCTACAAAATATGACGACAAAATTCTCCCTCAACTTTCTTGCAGTTAATAAAAAACTTTTATAAAACCATGACAAATTGTTGTGAAATGTTTAATGACTTAATTATGTTGGCCGCAACAGAAGCTTCATCAAGACAGGCAGGCAGGCAGCTCATTCCGCCTGCCTTGCTGCCTTTAATGTTTGTAATTTTTTAAGAAAAATAAATGAAACTTGAGGCCTCCAACCTACCTACGTTGATGGTAAATAAGTTTACATTACCAGCAACCGCATTTACATTACCAGCGGCTTGGATTTGCCCATTTCGGTGGTCGGTAGTCGGCAGTCGCATCTTTTAAATAATTCAATGCGCATGGGGGAAGGCGAAGCGTGTGCCTATGGTCCTGCGTCCCAGCTGGGGGCGCCATTTGTTTGCCAGTTGCCGGGCAGTTTGCCTGCCGCTGCTGCTGCTGCTGTTGCTTGTTGCCATATGAAATTGACAAACCGGATGTGGCAACAAGCAACCAACAGTCAACAGTCAACAGCCAGCAGCTACTGCTGTGGTTAATAGGATTTGGGATTATCAATGCCAGGTTATTACTGGGCATTTCTGACAACTATGCTTGTGTGTGTGAGGAGCATATTGAATGTAGAAGCAACAAGCCACAGCATAAACTGTGACGTAAACACGAACAAAGCACAGCACAGCACAGCACAGAACCCTTCCAACTGTCCTTATAGTTTTGCCCTTGTCTGTATGTGATGATTGTGTGTGTGTGTGTGTTTTCATCTTTGCCAAAATATATTAATTCCGTTTCGTTGGCCACCAGGCAGATGGCAAAAGGTAAACTGCTTACCATGTCCCTGCTCCCCTGACTGACTTTCTTACTTACAACCCACTTGGCTGCCATCAGTTTTCAATCATATTTCCCCTCTGACCTCTTAAACACATGAAAAGAAAACTCTCAGCATAAAGAAAACATTTTTTGAAATTAAAAACCATTTGAGACGACAAGCAAAGCCTAGATGCTCACCATATAGCTGTCTGGGTCGAGTGTTTTCTATCAATTTGTATGCAGTTTCCATCGGATTTATTATATCGACAGATGAGAAGCTTATAAGCTTCTCAGCTTTGATTGGCTTTTAATGAATTTTAATTGACCTTTCCAGTTAAGGACAAAGCAGCCGCCCTGGGGATGCAACACAATGTGGCTCGAAATGTTTTTAAAATTCATAAAATCGTTGTGCTTTGTTCCCTCTATTAACGTGCAATATAAATATTTTCCTACCCCCCCTTGCTCTGTGTAAATAATTGAATTACAGTTGCTAGATTAAATTGCCAGCCCTGGGGGTCTGGTGTCCTATTGTTCTCGTCGCTCAAGGATCCCTCTCTGCCCACCAGGTGGTATCAGGCCTTCTCAGCTGTGCAGAACAAAGCACAAACTATGTGACACGATATACCCAGGTCCCCTGATCAATAACAATATGAAACAAAAATATTTTCCTGTCACACACACATGGGATTACATCAAGTGTTCACGTGTGTGTCGCTCTCTCTCTCTCTGTCTCTGTCTGCATATAAAAATAGATGCAAACAGCTTCCCTGACATTTAATAAATAATCCAGTTGGCAGTTTATAGTTTTGGCCACCAAATGTCCCCAAATCTATACGGCTTAGGTCAGCAAAAATATAAAAAAAAAATCAAAAAGGACAAGAGGAGACCACAAATCAATAAATTCCAGTTGAGAGTTTTTCCTTTAAGCCTCTTAGTCATACCTAATGGTGCGCAATGGTCTAAGCAGGCAGCTGTGGCTCAGTGTGTTGCCAAAGGATATATAAAGCCAAGTGTGTCCTTGAAATGTGATTAATTGTGAGTAGAACCAACCCAATGGGTCTCTCAATCTCCCTAGCACCTGGCTTTGCACTTAGGTTTGCAGTTTTCTATACATAAAGCAAAGCCACAACGGTAGGGTCCTGTGGTCCCAACAAAACTCAACAGCTTTGTGAACACAAAGGCAGGCAGCCAACAGCCAACAACCAACAGCCAAGAGCCAACAGCCAATTGGCTTGTACAATAAAACTTGCTTCAATGTTAAGTGGTTAAAAAGTGGCTTCTCCTGCTGCTGACTGACTGACTGAGTTTTGTTATTGCCTAGAGGAGGTGGCACAGCCAGAATTAATTAAAATTCATAATTAGTTGCATTTTGCCAGGCACAACGAGGTCACGACAAGAGCTAATCCGCCTCAGGCTAACTGACTGGCTGGCTGGCACAGTG
>JAWNPV010000030.1:0-62468 GCA_035078785.1 Collessia kirishimana
CTTTTGGGCGTTCGTGTCAGAGGAGATTTCTGTTGCTGGCACTGTTTGCTGGTCTAGAGGGGGCGACGATTGGAGGCAGATTTCATTAAATTTCCCCACTTATTTCATTAAATAATTTCGTGTTTTTTTTTTTTTTTTTTTTTTTTTGTGACGTCAGCAAATGGATTAACAACTTATTTATCGATTTTCCCCACCAATGCCGGTCCGTTCATTACAAATTTATTAATTTGATTTTCGGGCCGAAACTTCTTCTTTTACGATTTGCACAGATTCAACGTGTCCTTTGGGAGTTGAACGGAGGCCTTTGGCATCCGCACGGGACTGGGCGTCATTAAAAATCATTAAAATTCACTGAAGCGTTGCAAATGTGACCGCCGTCCCTTTTTTTTTCCTCCCCCTCTCTCCCTCTCTCCCTCTCTCTTTTAGTTTCTTCTGCCTTTTTTGTTCCTCTGACTGTCAGTTGGCGGCAAATCATTGCAAAGGTCGACAGAGGTTGGCAGAGGTTGACAGAGGGCAGCTTCAGCACATTTTTACGCCACTTGGCCGGGGCATCAGGGGTGGGGGTGGGATGGCAGGTCCCTCGTCCACACACATATTAAAAGCTTTTCATAAAAATTTCATCTACACACTCGACATCCAACTAATTTCAAGGAAATGACCGCGGGCCAACCAAGCGGCCAGCCAGCCAACCAGCCTGTCATCTGCTTATCTCTTTGTGTCTCCCACTCCTTCTCTCCCCCTCTCTCCAACTCTCACTCTCTGTCTCTCTCTCTACCAGTTACCCTATTATTAAATTTTCTTCTCTGTTTTTTTGGGTCGCGTTGAGCTTGAGGGGAAAAGTTTGTGCTGCCAGCAATCAAAGTGAAACTCAAGCATAAATGTTGAAAGATCTGATTTAAAACTTCCTTAAAGGTTTGCCAACCTTAGTTTGTCAATTTTTTAAGTGGATAACGACAGAGAAAATACTAGAGGAAATGTATATGCGAGGGGTGTTTAAAAAATTCACTTGACAACTCAGTAAACTTCTTGGTTATTTGCCTGCCATTTGCTGGCATCCAACTGGCTGAAACTCTGCTTAACCCTGTTGGTTAGTGTATCCTGATTGTCCTGTAACTCTTTAGCTCTCATCCAGTCCGTTGAGTAATATTTTACAGCTACAGATACAGTTACAGATACATTAAACTATTGTCTGCCGTGCGGGGATATTTTTCGCTTTATTGCTGTTCGTTTGTTTCCTGTTTGCTGTAATCGTTGTTGCTGCTTAGTTGTTGTTTATTTATGTTGCTGTTGCTGTTGTTGCTGTTGCTGTTGGTGCTGCTGGTGGCTGCTGCTTTATTGTTAGCAGTTAGATTTTTGATTGGCCCGGCCATTTAGAGAGCCATTGCGAGGGTTTTGCGGGCGTGTTAACGGCTCCGTTCGCGTTTATAAAATACTTGGCGGTTTCACATTGTTTCCCCTCCCTCCACCCGACTCTGAATCATTTGGAGCACAAATTTTATGTTTGCCGCAATTGCGCCTCAGAGATTTGTGCGAAACACAAAAGCCAGCCAGCGACCAACAAAGGCACGCAGGCCACCCACCAGCCCAGCCAACTACCCACCAACCAACCAACCAACCAACCAACCAGCCAGGCAGTCAGGCAGCCAGACCAGAGCTGCTCTAAAATTTATTTGTCTTATTATTTAGTGAGTGAATGAATGTAAGTTAGTGTATATGGCAGTCCCAGTGCCCCCGATCCCCCATTTCCCCATTCGCCCATCCCATAGCCAAAGGCCTTAGGATAAGGTTGTGTTATCTTCGTTCCATTTAAACTTTGTGATTTTAAAGCGTCAACGAGCAGGAACTGAAGCCATTTGACCGGCCTTCCTCTGTGTTGACATATCGCTGTGGCCTTGACTCCGGGTTTCATGAATTTTTGATGATGATCTGCAGCCAGAGAAAAAGGACAGGCAGAGAGGACGCTGTCCACTTACAATAATCGCACAATTTACACGCAGTTTGTGTCATGCGAGAGGCAGCTGTCTGTCTGTCTGCCTGGCTGCCTCTGTGTGTGTGAATTCATGATATAAATATATAAAAATATAGAGACGATAGACGATGGAGAGATGTGTATCTCAATATATAAATGCCAGGCACATAGCTGGCTAAGGAGAGAAAAAAACTGAGCTGCACTTGGAGAAAAGTTGCAGCCACTTTGGCATCAGCATCAAGCAGGAATCACTCCTGTGTCACCTGTGTTGATGGGCACCCCAGGGATGAGGGCCGGGTACTTAAAATAGAATTTAATTCCATTAGCAGTGGCTGAACGAATCGTGGCCGCGTGTTGTGCAAGTGTAGAAACTGGGACGCGTGCAGTAAATAAACTAATGTGTCTACTTGTTAAGCAAAGTGCCGTCATCTATTAAACAATGTGGCTCGAAAGGCCACGCAGAGCGCCAGACTGTCAGCCACGACGTCTTCAACAAATGAACTGAACTGAACTGAGCCGAGCTGAGCTGAGTTGAATGAGCAACACAAGTGTGTGGAGTCGCCAAGAACCAAATGATTGTCGCAATGAACTGGGAAGGGGGTCGCTAGCCAGCTAAAGTCATTTTTCTACGCCTCCGCCTCTGCCTCCATCTCAACTCAGCTGGTGTTGGTGTTGCTGCCACTGCAGCCCCCGTTGTTGTTGCTGTTGCTGTTGTTGTAAGTTGTAAGCGCCTGTTGACACAAGAATTCGCCATGTTTCCGGCGAGTGCGTAGCATGTGTGACAAATGTCTGGAAATTCCAATGTGCTTTAGTCCTGCTTCCTGCTCCCAGCTGCCCTTTTTTGTTTATTTAGTTACCCTCACTTGACTACACTTCACTTCACTATACTACACAGCTTGCCGTCTGCTCTATATTCAGTAGCTGGACATTCAGTAGAGCTCAGAAGGACCCTTGACCATCCTTGATAACCCTACACAAGCAACAATAAATAGCACATTGATATCAGAAAGGAAAACTCTTCCTTGTTCAGGGAATAGAAAACTCCAAAATGATTCTCCTTTAGCCTGTTGAAGGGTACAAGTGTTTCGTTGAGTTGGATGGAGATTTTTCTTAATTTTTGTTATTTTTTTTTTCGTTTTGCATCCTCTACAAATGTTGTCCTTTGGGTTGTGCATGTGACTCATTAGGGGCAACAGCAATCGTACATATATGTGTGCTGTGCTCTGCTGTGCCGAGGGGAAGTCCCTTGACTAAGTCACCATGAAGCTGCTGCTACGACTGATGCCACTGATGCTTTGTCTTCTCTACCATATGCGTGGGTGTCCTGGAGTGTCCTGGAGTGTGCAATGTGTTTGTCGAGAGCCACAAAAAAAAAATGAGAAAAAAAACAGGCAAATGATGGCGAGCAAAAATCCTGACCAAAATTGAGATGACTTGGTATGAATTGTGACTACGTTTTTCCCTCCGTTTGTTTGTCATTTAAAGTTTTTGCTCTTTTATAAACTCTCCGTTGACTTTATGGGGGGATAAATCCTTGCTGTGGCAGCTGGGAAATTCATGCATTAAGCTGCTCCACTTCTGATTAAATATATCTGATGGCCAGTGTGGCATAACACTTAGTTAAAAGTGTTAACAACGCCTGTTGGTGCAGCTACTATTAGGTGAAAGGTGCTGGATAAATATTTATTTAGAATTTAGCCACACAAGAGCGTCTCTGGCTCAAAGGCAGACGAAATAAATAAGAAATCAACGCCGCTACTTGAACGCGAAGCTGCCTTCCTGCTGCTGCCCCAGCAGGACTTTCTCATGCTCTGCCCTGTGGTCTTCCACTCTCCATACGGCCATAAGCAAATGCCGGACACGCCACACCACCTGCCACGTCTGATGGTATCCACTGGGCCCCCGTGGGTTTTGGTAACTTTTCTATTACTATTTGGTCGGCGTATTTGCTAAGCTGCCGCCAATTGTCTCCCAGGGGCATCGTGTCCATCAGAGTCATAAACCAAATCCTGCACAGTTGGCTGCCGAAACTATGCGCAACTCTGACCTCCTCTAAAGGAGTCCGCTTGGCTGCCCAACCGATTGTGCTGACGCTGGAGTCGATTCTGCCTTTCCGACCTGCTCTGACTTTGACTAATGACTGCAATGTTCTTATCATTAATTATTGACAGGTAAGAGAAATATAATTAAGCATGCGAGTCCAGCGCTGAGATTGAAGCTCCCCGATATGCGTATTCTCCAGGGACCCCCAGCTAATTCGTGACCTTAATTGGCCAGCCAAGCGGACCGCCTTCGAGACGCTGCGGCTTGTCTATCAATTATCCAATTGCACTGGTAATTCACATTGAAAACCTTTTATTTATGCTAATTTCCGAGGGCATTAACCATCGACTTCAGGGGGGTCACAAAAACAAACTTTTTTCCGCCCCACCAGCGTCTCCGAAAGTCGATAAACCAGAACCGACCGACCAAGCAGCAAGCCGCAAAGCTAATGCCAAAGCCACAGGGTAGGACAGCGCAGGACAGCGCAGCGCCTTCTGCCTTTCACGTGCGTAAAATAAATTTAAAATGCCGCCTGGAAATTTTCGATAGACACCAATTGCTATTTTTGGCATGTTTTATGGGCGGACAGAAGGACGGACGGGTGGGTGGCCAAGGCACCGATGGGTGGGTGGTAGAATAGAATGAAATAGAATATAGAATGGATAGAATGGAGTGGATAGAAAAAAAAAAAGGTTAATAGCAACGTTTTTATTTATTTTCGCAAAGCGTTTATCATTGTGGGGTGGCCAAACCCCAGCTGCCCCCGGCTCCAGCCCCCTCTCGGTGCCTTCGGTGCCATAAACATAAGCAAAACAGTGCCGAAAACTTTACCAGCTTTGCTGGCCAAGACAACGCACTTCTGGGCTCCCTTTGGCCCCTGCTCCTGTCGCCCTTTAACCAGCCCCCCTTCGTGTGGCAAAAGTTCGTTAAGTAAGTGAAAGAGCTGTGAATGATTTATTGCATTTTAAAAAAGTCAAGTGAGACGGCATGAATCGAAACGGGACGAGACAAAGCGAGACAAACTTCTGTGGCCCCAAGTTGGGTCGGGTCTGGCTGTAGCTGCTCTGGGTTTGGGTTTGGGTCTGTGGCTGCGTCTCTGTCTGGCTCTGATCCCTAAGCAAATGCAACGACTAAAGGCTGTCGAACTTATTGACAAGTTGGCACTGAAAACTTCCCATTTGCTGTCCCAACTGCAGTTCAACGAGTCAACGAGTCTCTGCTCTAACCCTGGCCGCCCACTAGTCGTATGCGTAATGTGTCTTAATGCTGGTCAATGAGAGAGGATCCTGGCTGTTGCCTTTGTTATTGCCGTTAATGCTTTTGTGTTACGTCATCATTATCAAGGACCAGAAGAAGAAATGGAAGAAAATATCCCCAGACACGCCCAGCAACCGAGCAACAGCAGAGATACAAATAGAGGCAGCCGGTGCGGCTGCGGCTGCGGCAACATCAACAATAGCGGCAACCGAACACAGTTTGTAGCTGTCAAAGATTGATTTTTTTTGCCGCACCTGACAGCTAGAGCCGACAAAGACCCCGAGCTGCTGGCCAGCAAATATAAAAAACCAGGCAGAGCAAAGCAGGGCAGAGCAAAGCAAAGCAAAGCAAAGCTTTAAGCAAACCTTAGATATTGACGCCAAACTGCTGTACGATAAAAAACATTTCAACAAATATTTAACTTGCAACACATACAACCGACGAGACGAGCCAAACAGCCTGCACTATGGGCCACAACACTTGCCATTCGATATAAAAATAAAGCCAAAGGTAGGCAGCTTGCAGCTATCAGGCAGTTGGCAGTAGGTTTTTAACTCGCCGCTGTAAAGTATGCAATGAAAGAGGGAATTTTTCAGGCTCTGAGTTGCCCAACTGAATTTGTGTGCATTTTAGACCCAATAATTTCCATTGTACATGGAGAGAACGGAAGGAAGGAAGGAGGGGGGAATGGGGAAAGCTAGGCAGGGCAGGGCAGGGCAAGGCAAACAAAACTGAAAGATGGGCGTTGAATGTTGAACGTTGTATGTTGTACGTTGAACGTTGAGCGTTGAGCGTTGAATGTTGAATGTTGGACAAGAACAACTCTTCACACAGTAGTTGGTCATTGAAAATTGCTTTTGAAAACTTTTTACCAGTCAGTTTTTGTGCAGAATATTCTTTATCCTTTTTTAATTTCCATTTTATTCTACTCTCTGCCTTGCTTAATGCAATGGCAGTGACAGCAAACAGCATTTAAAACCGAAATTCAATGCGACTTGCCAACGGGCGAAATCTCCTCTCCTCCTGTGGAGACTGTGGAGACTGTTGGGGGCTGTGGCGGTTGTGGGGGCTGCCCAACGGAAGTTGTATTATGCACAATTTGTGTATACGCAGCTTCCGGCTAGCGCATGTTTGATTTATGCCTCGTGCCCCGCTCCACTCCGCCCTGCTCTGCTCTGGCAATAGACATTGGGACAAATTCAATTGAAATACAATTGGCTTATAAATGAATAAAAGCCTACGCTGGGGTGTCCTGATGGTGATGGTGAGTCAAATCAAAAGGATCCGCACACAAGACAGCCAGCCTGCCTCTGCCTGTGTGCGTGTCACCCTGCCGGCTATGGTATGTAGTCATTGCTATGTGCTCTGTCTAATGCCACTGATTTTTGGATATTCAATATGCCTCGTCTGTCTGTCTGTGTGTCTGACAAATATTTATATGCGGACATGTGCTAATAACAACACTGTGTATTGATATAGCCTGAGTCGAAGGAGGTAGAGCTCGGGTAGCCAGGCATATCCTGTCGTCGTCTTTCCATCAACATCGGTAATCCAATAGGCGAGTAAACAAAGCAATCTACTCTCTGGTCGCATGGTCGCATGGTCGGTGGTATATGGGAGTCCATAGATTAGTTTAACTGACAATAAGCAGCAAATATCTGGCAAACAGTTGCAGTTTCCCGCTCTCCCCCTAGACTTTGCCTATTAAAAGTTGCCTCAGTGGAGGCTGCCAGGCGATGGTCTTGTCTTATTAATTGGCCTTCTGTGGAGCGGCCTTTGCCATGGTATTATGGCCCAGTTAAAAGCCTATTTAACCTGAATAAACAGACTTAAAAATAACAAACTTCTCGGTGGCAAACATTATTATCATGGAACTCGAAATATAAACGGCTCTCCACACTCACTTAGCATCATCAATAAGTAAACGTTTTATGGACACCATTTGGGCAGAAAATTCTCACGAAATGGGCTCAGCTCAACCCTTTGCCGACTGCCACTTCAGCTTCAATTAACTTTAGCTGGTCGCATCATATGATGATAGTTAACCAGCGACGCCACCTCTCTCCATTGAGGGATTAGACAGCAGGCAGTAGGCAGTGGGCTCAGCTATGCCAGCTAGACAAATAGGCATGGAAGTCTCGAATGGAGGGTGCGACACGTAATTACAAAAGCTTCATGGGGACGACCCACAAAAAATAGAGAAAGAGAAGACACTGAGGTGGTGGGGGAAGGTGTTAGTTAGGCAGGCAAAGTGCGAAAATTCCAACAGTTTGCCTTTGCCTATTAGTAATTCATAATCCACAACGATGGCTGCCACAGCAGAGCCCACCTACCCATCTTGGTGGTTGTTGTTGGTCTGTTTGTGTTGCGTCTTGGTCTGGGCCCTGCCGACTCGTCAGTCAACTCTTTTTACAACTCTCGCTCGGGCTCTGTCTCTGCCTCTGGCTGCTTTGTGCAAGTTTCATGCATGGAGCATTTAATTGAGTGTCCTGGCGCCTGGCTGCTCCACTTTGATTTTATATTCAGTCGCTGCAAACGAAGCTTTGGACTAGAGAAACCAAATGACACAGCTAAGCTGGGGTTAGCAGAGAAGATTACGACTGTTCGGGGTGGGGCATTGGGGAGGGGGGCGTGGCCAGAGGTTATGGCCACAATTTAAGATCAATTAGTCGGGACTATCAAGTGTCAGCAGGTTAGGCCAATCGAAAGTCGGCAAATTAATGGCGCTCATAAATCAATTAATTTGCAAAACGCAATTACTTTACAGACAGGTGGGCTACACACACACACCCACACACACATACAGGTATTAAGCAATTAGGCATTGGCTACAATTAGGCCAACAATAGCAATAACATCAGCAATTGCAGTTAAAATTTATATGCAAATGCCTGGCCAGCGGGTCGTATGCTTAATATGGCAAACTAGCCAAGCAACTAGTGCCCGCCTAGGTGAGGGGTGACGGGTTAGGGGTACTCGAGTAGCAAAGCATCTTAAGTATAATGGGAAAACAATGAGTTAACTCCCCCTTCCATGGAATGGCATTCGGAAAACCCAATTACACTTATGACATCTGCAGTTCCAACCCACCACAATGTGTGTCGATTGTTAACCACTGTGTGTTCCGCCCTGACGATGTAACCATACGTACATGTGTGTACCAGTGTGCGTGTGTGTGTTTGTTTACCTATAGTAATTGCATAGGCCACACTGTCTGTGCGTGTGTGTGTGCTGGACTGGGTTAACCTAGGGGCTCTGTATGGCAGAAGGCGCCTCACGTTCTTTTCAATAACTGGCAGCTGCTCCATGGAAACTTTCTGACAAGTTCAGATTTCGGCCAATATTATTGGTATAAAGGCTGTCAGGCTGTCCATCGATGGATCGAACACATTCTGACAGTTTAGCAATTAATATCGACAATCAAGATGGGGGATAATGAAAGACCTTCAAACATAAAAGTTAATTACAACGAATTGATTAATGTCTTTGAGGCCCTGGAAGTTGCCATTCTGCCATCGGTTCTCCTGGGTCAACTAACTGCACTTTTGCTGGCCAAAGCAGGCAGCCGAAAGCCTAGCAGCCCAACAATTTCCCTTATCATTTAAGGACACGTATTGAAAACCTTTTAACCCAATGCCTAATGGACAGATGGTTGGCAAAAATCAATTAACATTAAAGCTTTTGTTGGAATAGTTGGTTGGAAAAGTTCTTTGCAACTTTAATGACTTGGCCAGGTAATAATTTAAAATTTTTAATAAAATATTTCAGCTTTTTTTCCACTGCAACAGCAGCGACGACCGTCAATGTCAGCCTGGGCGGCAGCCTGGTCGATTGTCACAATGTCCATCAGGCTGAATGAAATTTTGCGAGCTATGAAAACGGGTAAAAACAACATGAAATGCAATTTGAATGAATATTTGAACAGACTTTTAAATTTTTGATTCCCATCTTCTTTCTCTTTCTCTTCCTCTTATTTCTCTTGTTGATGTTTTGTTTTTAATAAATTAATTGATCGGCCGTATTGGGTGGGGTGTGTTGTGCTCTGTGCTCTGTGCTGTGCATCCGTTGTATGCAAAAATTGAAGGCTATCTGGTTTGGCTGAGTCTTTTATCCAAAAAACCGCAAAATCCACTCACCAGTGGGCCAATGCACACTCACACACACCCACACACACTCGCAATGGACACGAGCATGCATATTCACAGAGAATTCTCGATTGCATACAGACAAACCAATACACATATAAATAGCAACATAAAAGTTGTCCGGCGGTAGACAAACGAGCAGCTACAATAGGCACATTGATAAGGCAGCATAGATGACACCCCTACACACTTTATGCTTGCAAATTTATGATTTAGTTAGCAGAGAGAAGAAGAAAGGGGAAGAAAGCTGCCGTTTAATCAACCAGCCTTGTAAAGAGTCCCAAAATAAATTTTGTATATCTCCCCTCCCCATTGATGTATAAAATGTTGTCTGGGCATCGATAGTTTTTGCTGAAATGTCCAATTCAGCTGTCGACAAACGATTCATTATGTTTGCTGCCTGCTGGCCCTTGAAAGTAGGCAACGTTTTCGCGTTTGAAGTGTTTATTTATTGAACGATTTGAGTGGTTAAATGCATACATGAATGCATGTCAATGGAATTGCTGTGCGTGTGTGTGCGATTGTCTACAAAATTCCTGAATTGTTTCAACGAACACCAAATTGCAGGCAGAGAAATGAATACGAATATTTGATGCCATCGACAAAGCCCGACACCTGTAAGTGTGGATGCTGCAGGCTGCTGCAGGCTGCTGTTTGTCTTATGTGAAATATATTGTTGCATGCTTTTGTGCGTTAAATTAAGGAGACAGCAGAAGCGAGGAATAACGAAACGACACCGATTGGCAAAATGCAGGGAAGTGAATTTCTCAAGAGAGAAGCGAAAAAAACGGCAAGAAAAAAAAAGTTGAAAATTGATTTGAGCCGAAATAAAATAAAGCCACACAGAGGAGGAACAGCACAGAGGAGCAGGAAGAGGTGGCAGCCAGGCTGGCAGGCTGGCCAAGTGGCAAAATGGCAAAGCGAGAGGAAAATGTATAAAAAAAAAAGAGATTTGCCGACTGGCAACACGAATATCGCATGCAAATTTCAGCGTCCGCACACTTAATATAATTTCACTTAAAACCGAAGCGGCAGGACAGGGGGGCAGAGGGGCGGGCAGCTGGCAGACTGTGGCAGGCGACTGCTGTTGCCAGGTGTTTCTGGCTTTGGCCTTTTCGTGCCATCTCGTTCGCTTTCTTTTCTTTATTCTTTATTTTCCTTTTGGTTTTTTTTTTTTTTCGGGGTGCTAACGTGACTTTGGAGCGTTAACCTCAATTTATCGCTGCCATTTATGTCCTTTTTTTCGATTACTACATAAATTGTGGTAGCTAACGTGTTGGTCTCTCACACACACACAGGCGCACACACACACACACACACAGTCTGACACAAGCACAAGCACGCAGACACACTTACCTGATAGATGGTAAACTGCAACCATTGTATAATCGATAAAAAAAAGAAAAGGACGACGGCAGAGCTAAGCACAACGGCACAAAAAACATCAACAGCAGCCCAGGCCCATGGCCCATGGCCCATGGCCCTCCTTAGTCCACACAGTCCACAGTCCACACTCTATACAGTCCATAGTCCATGGCCCATAGCTCAGGCCCAGGGCCAGGCCAAGTAGCTACTGACTGAAGCCAGACGAGGTGATATAGAAGCAACTGCTTCCTGGATGACTGGCATTGAAGGACGACTAATGCCCTCCCTAATGGTCATTTGTATTATTAGTATGTCAGTCAGTCTCTGTGTGTGTGTGAGAGTGTGTGTGTGTGTGTGTAACAATTATGTACATGTTGACGCGTTGTAAACTCTCTGCAATGACAATAGCCTTAGCGAACTCCAGGTAATTGCCCTCAAGCCATAAACTTCTATAGCCGCCGCTCTGTAGATGTGTCTGTGTGTATGTGAGTGTAAACATACGTTGGATATTTATAGATCTGTATTCACAGCGACCATAAATGAGAAAACAATTTTGTGCCTTTGAGTCCCTAGAAGGAGGGGGGCAGCTGCAACGAATATGATTTTTTACAGGAGATAAACTCAATCGATATATGAAAATACGGGCAGGTTAAGCAGTTCTGAGTGCTATAAATTGATCAAAATAAATCCTGGTTTGGCTAGTAGACAACAGTGGTCTGTGGGAGACCAGATGGTTGTAACTAAATTAATTTTTCTCCTTTGTAGTTATCCTAATCGCTACTCACTTTGATATATTTATTCTGTAAACTTTTCCCTTTGTTTCAATGAAAAATATTCATTATTTATGTGGGCAAGGGAAACAAAACTTTTAATTCTGCGGTTGTCGATTGTCGACGAAGGCAAAACTGCATTCTTTATGCTCCGACAAATTGTGAATGAGAAATGCGAGAGAGGAAAATGAAAATCCTTAAAAAACTTTGCACTGAACTTTTTATAAATAATTACCAACTGCAATTAATAAAATTGTTTATAAATTGTTTCATTTACCTGCTGAACTTTCCCCGTGGCCACCTGCCTGCCTGCACCTGGCAACCCATCAACTATTTGGCATTTGAATATTTGCGGTCAAGTGGGCGGAGGGCTTAAGGCGTCGGGCAATGTAAATAAATATCAAAAGCTGGACGCTGAAGCGTTCGATGTGTTGTTTCGATTGACATATTTTATTCACAAGTCCCAGGAAGACTTGATTAAATTCAATTAAATGCTTTTCGTATTGCCTGACAGGCAATTATTTTTGTAAAATTCTCGTCTCGTTTTTCTGTTTGTTGATTGTTCTTTTGCGTCATTTCCATACCGACATAATAGAAATGCTTGCTTGCTGTTCTCTCAGTGTAGCTCTGTGTGTATCTGTGTGTATCTGAGAGTTAAATGTAGAGAATGCATTTCGGGGAAGAGAAAAAGAATTTTTTTGCCTATTGCCCAGGAACATCAATTTCCTTCGTTGCTTTTTATTTTTGCCAAACATTGACTTTTCAGCTTAAAACGGAAATTTAATTTAAATGTTCAGCATATATGAATGAGAGTTAGCTACTGTGCTTGTGTGTGTGTGTGTGTGCCTGTGTGTGTATTTGGAATTCTTTTCTGCTTTTGTTTGTTGTGTGTTTTTAAAGCTTAAAGAATCTGAAAAAGTTTCTGCTTGTGTAGGGAACAACTGGGTTACTTTGCTGATCTTATTGAAAGTTGATTTTGCTGCTGGCAATGCAGTGTGGAGCTCTGGATTGATTAGAATGCACAGACCAACGGAGTGGGAGAAGCACAAAAACTTGCAGAAAATATAATTTCTAAATGGATAAGACAACAACAACAGATTGTTGTCCAGACAGACAGACCGACCGACCAGTTTGCCTTACATCAAGTTCTTCTTTCTGTTTTTCTCCCCCTTATGTGGGATAAATATTTATCCGCACACACACACAGACACATGGTTAAGGTCATTCAAGTCACACATATCAACTGTAAAAACTTTTACCTTATCTATTTCGGTTTTTTTTTTTTTTTTCATAAGTCGACTTGTCTGTTTGCATAGAGAATGTGGGCTGGCAACTTTGTTGTTGACATCGTCGCTGGAGCATGCAGATTTCCAATTCACTTGCTTTTATTTTAATACAACACAGAGGGTCGCTGGGTCCCTCTCATTAAAAAAAAAAGGGAGAAAACACCCGAAAGCATAGACAAACTAAATATAAATGCACAGAGAAAACTATGAACGACTTGCTAAGCAGCTGATGTAGCCAGAATTGAGAGGACTGAGCTGCCAATGGTTTATGGACTGAGCTGGGAAAAAGGGGAGCTGGAGCTGGAGATGGAGATGGTGGAACAACATTGGCGCAATAATCATAAAGCCAGTGCAAAAGCGTCACAATAAAATCTCAAGCCAAGGATGCCAGCAGCCAGCAACACCAGGAGGAGAAGCAAAGAAGGAGCAACAGCAAGGGTTGCTGGAGCTGCTGTAGGAGCTGAAGGAGGCTGAACGGCTGTGGGCTGATGATTATGGCACTTTCTAGCTTTTCCGCATTCCATGGAAGAGTTATTCGTGCGTGGTGTTTAAATGAAACACGTTGCCTCTTTGGGTTTGCGGCTTCGCCCTGGTCCTGCTCGGTCCTGGCTGGCTGACTAGAATGTATCTCAGCTCAGGGCAGGCTAAAGCCGAAACGGATGTGGTAACGGTGGGGCTGCTGGGGGCTGCTGGCAATGGTGACAAAATGGATGAAGATCTGCGGATGTAGATGTACTTAGAGGAAATGAAGTACTGAGTACAGCCAACTACCAGCCACCACCTTGGCCACATTTGTCATTTTTGAGCTGCGAATGCTTCAGCTACTTTCTCCAAATTGAAGTTCCTTTCAGCGTGGCCAGGGGTTTGTCCTTGTGTGATGACACAATCTCACGATCACGTACACATAGCCAGAACAGCCAGCAACAGTCTAACGAAGCTTTAGTTGTGAAATAATTTGTGCTCTCAATCTCATCTAAGCCAATCTGGCCAGTCGGTGTCCCTAACTGCTAAGCGATTCCATTAATCTGGTCAGAGAGATAAGCCCAACAAATGCGTCTGCTCACGATCTCTGGGCCAGGACCATCGCTAGGATAAAGTTTATCCATTTTAAAGTTGCTGTAAGTGAAAATGTGCGGCATTGTCAGGCAGCTACTGCTTGAAAAAAAACTAGAAAATACAGCCGACAAAGATGTCATAAATAACGCAGCTTGTGCGCTGTAAAAATACACACATGAGTGAGTGGCTGTGTGTGTGCGCCTCTGTGTCTGTGTGTGTGTAATATATGCAATGAGTTCGTGTTGAGCAATTTAAAAAGACACAAAGCAACACACCGAGTTGTTGGCATTAAAGTTGCAATCGCATCGTTCATCTTTAGATATTTTCAGCAACCTAAACTGTCAGTTGTCATTTGTCAATTGAGCTGAACATGAACAGACCTCTGCTCAGAGGTTTCCTTCTCTGTTTTCTCTCCTTTTTTTTCTGTTCTTTTTGGCCACAATATAACCACTGAAAGCTTCCATTCAGTCGATTCTTTCTTCTCTCTCTCTTAGTTCCCTCTATGATTTGTTTACCTCACGCTACCTTTAAGCTCAGTCAGCAAGCAAATTTCATTTCAAATTTTTGCTTGCAGCTTCCTTTCTTCTCTCTCGTTCGATGTTTCTACACCCGCATATGACATCATAAATTTTGATTAAGCTCTTTCCACACAGTTTATGGCTTTGCGCTGCCTGATTTCTCTTCTCTTCGCTTTGTTTCTCAAAATTTTTCCTTGGCCTGCTGCCTGGCTGACCGACCATCATCACATCACATCGTTTCGCCCACTTGACTTGACTTGTTTGGCAATTTTTACTGGAAAAAAAACAACCGGAAAACAAGTAAAAAGTTTCATCTGCTAGCCAACAGACTTCAGTTTCAAATTGGCTGTCAACTTTTGTGCATTACGCATCGGCATAGTTGGCAGCACAGTTTAAGCCAGTGGCAGGCGGCAAAGTTAAAGTTTTCTTAGTCACCAGTTGCCAGTTGACACTTAAAAAATTGTAGCCAAGTGGTGGCTGCTGTCAGCTGCTCTGTCATTTCGGCATTAAACAGGCAAATCCCAGAGACAGACAGACAGCGCGTATGTGTAATAATATTCATGAGACCAACACAGAGATAGAGAGGGAGAACGATTGAGTCTGTTACAGAGGCTTCCTCTGCCTGCCATCCAACATTCATACGATTTTTATTATACGAAATTCGTTTTTCCATTCTCCCACAGAGTTCTTCCTTCTTGCCTGGCCGTGTCCTTGGTCTACTAACTGATTGGCAGTGCAGACAGTTTTTTTTTCAGCTTTTCGGTTAACTAAATTTCATCGGTTGCAGCAGAAAAATATGAGCGAAACTTCATCGCTTTGGCTTAGCTGAGATATTCAGGTTGCGGATTCAGTTTCACAGTCTGTTTAGCTATGTAAGCTCAGCTGAGACGGGATTTGAAGGCATCAAGGCAAAGGCTTTCAGTCTGTGGATATTTTGTGCCACAGAATACAACAATCGCAGGTGACATTTCACTAACGATAGACTAACCAGCCCGCCCCTCACTGTCTCTTCCCATCAAGCGCTTATCGCTGACTTCCTGGCCAACAACTCTCTCTCTCTCTCTCTCTAAAAGTACATAAATCCAGCAATAATTCTGACATCAATCTGCCATCTTCATCACTTTAGTTGCAATGCAATCAGATTGACAAAAAAAACAGCCAAAGTTTCCATCGTCTCTGCTCCGCTTCATTATAATCTGGCGGCTCCTTGCAGTTGGTCTCTCTTCATTTGACTGTCTCGTGCTTTGTCTTTCTCGGGGCTGCTGCTGCTGGTTTCTTCTTTTTATTTTTATTCTCTTGATATCTTAGTCAAAAAATATTTTTTATTATTTTGCTGTTTGTGTTACTTGGGTGGGCTCTTGTCTAACGCTTTGGTTTTAATTCGGCGCAAAGTTTTGCGGCAACAGACAATAAAAATAATAAGAAAAGAAACCACTAAGAATGGCAAACTATCCGCCATGGTTAGTCGAAGTCTACATACCCTGGAGGCAGCCCTAGAAATCTGGGTTACAGAGGTCTCTTTGGCCAAAGAAAAGTTGTCTCTTCAACAGAGAAAATCAAAGAAAAACAAAGAGAAAAATCGATAAATATATTAAAAACTTTTATTCATTCATCAGTTGCCACCAACTCTATGAACTCCATCCACTTGCCCTTATGATTGTAGAATCTTCAAAGGAAAATGCAAAAGGAAAGAGTAAAAGAAAAGGGAAAAGTTCTTTACTTCCGCATGCGTTTTGATTATGTTTATCTACCGCTCCGCTCCGCATTACCCTGTTGCCTTTGCCTCAACCTGTGAGCGGCTTCTTGAGCCGCCAGATTCAGAGTCTTTTGCCGAAGGAAACCCGTACAGCCAACGACACAAAATATAAACACAAATTATGTAAATTTCCATATAATGATAACACAAAAAACTCGGTTTGTGCAACTTTGATAACAACTGGTAGCTGCTAGCTAACCAGCCAACCAGCCAACCAACCAACCAACCAACCAGCCATCTCAACCCGCCTCTGGCTTACTCCATGGTGGAGTGGAGAGTTCTCAACTGCATGGTAGTGTAATGAATGGCGCCTGGCATTTGTGGCCGCAAAAATCTGAAATCTGCCATGATTTATGCATTTAGTTTATAATTTATTTGTTTATTTGTTTGTGGGGCCGCAACCAGTTTCCCAACTAAGCTGGTTTTAAATACTTAATGACCCTGCAGATGCAGATTTAAGTCCACGAAATACTTGGAATATTAAATGCATTTATTAGGTAAATGGGGAGATGAAATATCAAGGAATCAATGAGATTCCTGTGAGCCACACTTGTCAGTTTAATAACAGAAATATTCGCCCTGACAATTGTTAATCGATTTCACAGATTTCCGAGATTTCCGAGTTTTCCGAGACGAAATAAATTGCATTTTGTCCAGCCAATTGGCCAGCAAATTCAAAGCAAGTGCAACTGCTCTTTTGACAACAGATTCAACCATTAATTGGCTACCACAAAATGCAATCAGAGTGCTCAGCTCAGCTCAGTTCAGTTCAGTTCAGTTGAGTTCCATTCAGTGCTGAAATCAGCTGCAAAATCACATCTCACAGGCACCGCAACCAACCAAAAAAATGTCGAAATTTGTTGGCTTTTACAATGCAATCGAAAAAAAAAAAAAGAAAAAAGCGGGAAAAACAAAAAATAAATTTCATTTTAATTCGTTTTATGTGGCTGTTGATTTTGCGATCAAACAGCTTAATCTTTTGACCGCAAATTTATAACACAAACTGGCAAAAGAAAAAAAAAAAAAAAACGGGACACGAGTGAAGAGCAGGGAACACTGAAAGCTAAACGTTGAACGTCAAATGCCAAAGCAGAGCGGCGTTTATTTAACTGTCAAATTTACACATGTTGCTACACCCGTTGCCCCCCGCGTTGAATGCCACCTGCCAGGCACCTACCGGCCAGGCAACCAGCAGCAGTAGCCAGGATTCCACCGCCAAGCGCCATTCAGCATTCACAGAATCGTAAATTCCGTCTGGCGGAAGGCACCGAATGAAACAGGAAGAAAGCCAGCAAGGAGCAGCCAGCAAGGAGCAAGGAGCACACAAAAATAAACCAAAAAAAAAAAAAAAACCGAGGAAGAAAAAATAAAAGACCAAAGCAACCGATGGAGGCCACAAACCGCAAAAGCGAAACCGAAATCAAATGAAGAGAGCACAGCCAAGGTCCCCAGTCAACAGTCCCCAGTCCCCAGACCCCAGAGCCCAGACACAGACAGACAGACAGACACATACATAATGCATAGATATATATAGATTCGATGCCAAACGATACGTTAGATGGATGTGTGTCTGTGTGTGTGGTAATTTCATTTGCAGTCAACTCACGATAGCCAGGCCAATGAACGACTGGCTTTTGACTATTTGTTGGCCAAAGTTGCATTCGGTTGCCTTGACTCCAGCAGCCTCGGAGGTGGAGAGGCGGGACGGGGAGGCACAGTGGCCTGGCAACTAATTGAAATTGCTTCAAAATCAACCCAAAACTCAATGCGCATAAGCAGCTGAAAGAATTTAACTCACACAGCAGTGTCCAATGACCAGAGATTGATTAGATGGCTGCCCAACAGTCTTACGTACCTGCAAGGAAAAACATTAGAAGAAAAATTAAAATCAATTCGAAAATAATAAAATAACAGTTTGGCAAACATAGAAATCATAATTAACGTGACGTTTTCTTGCTTAAAATATTAAATATTTAGAATCAAGTTGAAGCCGTTGAAGTTTTTAATGATTTGTCAAAGCGACAATGACAGCGAGAGAGATGAATTAGGCTGGTGGCTGGTGGCATGTGGCCTGTGACCATACAGGACCTACAAAGGATGCTCACTGGGCGCGCATATCAAAGCTGAAAAACTCATTTATGACCATTAAAAGTTGAAACTCAAGACACATGTAGTCGCTTGTACTTCGGGCGCCTCAAAAGCGTTGACACAGCAACAGGGACACACAGGGGCACATCTATCTTGTAGTTTATATATATATATATATATATATATATATATGTGTGTGTGTGTGTGTGTGTGTGCACCCTTGGCTGCTGTGGACATGTTGGCCTGACGTATAATTCATGTTGTGGCGGAAACTGCGATAGCGGATGTGTGTAGAGCAGCTGGAGCTGAAGCTGGAGCTGGAGAGCAGCCTGAGAGCATCGCGTGATGCGTTCGTTGACGACAAACCAACACCATCACACCAGTCAGCAACAACAACAACAACAGCAACAATGAAAAGCATCAGAAGTGACGACTGACAAGGGTAGACAATTAATTGAAAACAAAATGCGCTGTGTGTTTGCCTTTGGTCTGGCTGCCTCGACTGCTCATTCTCATCCTCCTTTCCTCCCTCACTCCTCTCACTCCCCAGTGTGTGTTTTCCTTCCCGATTCAAACAGTTGAGCTAAAACTTTTATCATTAATGCTGAAAATCAGCTTAAAACTGCGTGTGTCTGTTTGTGTGTGTGTGTGTGTGTGCGGCAAAGTTGGCAGCTATAAATGTCAGAAGGTGTTGGGGAATTGTTCTTTGATAAAAACCGATTGAAAGAAAACCCAAGAGAAATGTGAAAAGCAAAAGAAAAAACAGGAAAAGCCAATGCCTTGGACTCGAACTAAATTTAATTGTTTGCTGGAGTTTAAATCTTTAATTGATAAATCTTAATGCCAAAGAGATGAGGAGAACAATAACCATTCGATAACAAATCGATAAATATTTTAAATAATTCCTACATCCCTTCGTACCTAATAGAATCACCCGAGAGATGAGATTATGTTCCATTGACTTCTCCCCTAATTGCCAGACAACAAACTCTCTAAGCTCATCTCGTTTATGGGGCGGTGATGGAGGGTAGAGGAGGAAGGAGAGGCACAATAATTCATATCTGGCGGCATAGAGATATTAATAATCACGATAACTAACCACCTAAATGCACATGTTAACTAAACTCGACGCTGCACATTATGCAAATGGTTGCCCCATTCATATCAGTCAGCTGCTCAATCAGTCATTAATTCATTCATTCAAAAACGGACAACGGGGAAAGGATTGTCCCTGCGTGTGTGTGTGTGTTAGGTCTGGGGCATGTGATAATATTTGCATTTGACGAAAGGACAACACACACACACAGAGGCAGAGAGGGAGGCAGAGCGAAGGACACAGGAGCAGGCGAATGTACAAACGAATGGCCAAATGAAGAGATAAACCTGTCAAACAAATAAACCAAATTAAAGTCAAAGGACAAAACTTGAAAATTAATTATGCCGATTGTGAATGACCATCTGCGTGTGTGTGTCCATGTGCGTGTGTGTGAATCCATTTGATATCGAATATTTAGTGAATTGTTGTTGAATTAACATTTGCTCATTCCGTTTCGCCTGCTCCTTGAACTATAAATGCGCAAACAAATGCGCAAATCAAATATTTAATTTATACGCAGCCCAGACAGACCGACAGACCAGCTTACGAAACAATTTTGGTTTCATTTACTCACCGCACCTTGATCCTTTCTTTTTAGGCAGTCAGGTAAGAAGTAATTGGAGAATCTTTCACTGCTCGTTACTATTGAATTTCTTTCCTGCTTTTTTGAAAATAATTTAATTTTCTGTGGTAATTTTGAGCAGCTTTTCCAATTGAATTGATTGATGAGGAAGTGCTTAGTGGCAGCTCCAATTAATTGTGCAAAATATGTAAACAAGTTGGCAGCGCTTCTTCGTGTGCAACAGTTGATGTATTTATAAGTCTCCCCTTCCTGAGAGAGGCAACTGTGGGAGGGGAAAATCACAGCCAGGACAGCGCCCGGGTCGATTGTCAATATTTTATACAATTTTCCAGACTAGCAAATTCCTCTGTTGCCTTCAATTTCCTCGGCTGATGCATCGTTGACAGCCAACAGTTGTTTTGCATAGAAATTCCACAGCAGAACGAGACAAACACACAACAAAAATACGTAGAAGAAGCCTTAATGCTCAGGCCAACACAGCTGGACACCAATGACAGTCGCCAGGAGTCGCCGTTGTCGTTGTCGTCCTCGTTGTGGCGTCACTTGCAGCTGCAGCTGCATTCAAAAGATTTTTCTCCCTTTTTCTCTACTTCAACTTGTATTTTATATTTTATATTTTGTGGTTCTCACATTGGCATCGCTTGAAGGAGTCGAAGGACTGAAATGTATTCATATTTACGTGTTGATGTGTTAGGAGGCGGCAGACCTGCCCGACCGCCATTAATTCCCAGCAGCTCTGATTGCCAGCATATAAATTTTCCCAGACTTTAAATGTCAAATGCAGTCGAAGCTCACATTAGGGCTTTGGGGTCCCTGTAGCTGAAGGGAAAGAAGTTGGCTGAAGTCTGCTCTCAACACTCGATGGTTATCTCGCCCGGAGAGATCTTTCTGTGATTTAAATACACAGCGGTGTGTGTGGTTGCGGTCATGCTGGGAAAAAGGCCCATCTTGGTCAGCCTTTGGCAAATGGCATCACTCAGCTTATTGGCCATGTCATGCAGCTGAAACTGGTTAAAGTAGCTGCCATCGCCATCACCATCGCCATCGCCACGCCACCGTTACCATTACCAATGGCTGCTGACTCTGCAGGTTTTGTGGTTATGTTTTCATTTTTATTCCCTTGGTTTTTGTTTTTCCTTCTGGTTTTTTCGGCCAACTCATTTCAATATTCAGCAGCCAACCAGCTTCCATCAACCCAAAAAGCTTCATTTCGTCCAGCTTTCGACAACTCATCGGGTTAAGAACATTAAAACTGCAAGAGTTGCGAATGCCCAGATATATTCAATTCATTGCCAACGATTAAGGCCTTGGATTCGGTTAACTATTAGGTAAGCTGGGGGCTAAAGGCTGAAGGTTGAAAGCAAAAAAAAAGGTTGCGTTTTTCCCTGAAATTGGAAAACCCTTTGGAGTGAATTAAAGTTTTTGTTTTGCCACTGCAAGGCATTTTTGCTTGACATTTTTCAGTTTTAATTCAATTTCTTCTTCTTCTTCCTTTTCCTGCTTCCTTTATATTTGGCAGAATTTTTCAATTAATTTAATGCCAAGCTGCGCCCGCTGGCTGTGAGCTACGAGCTTTTCACTAAGCCAGCCGCAGAAAAGTGTGCTACAGTTTTTTGCTTGGCCAAGCTACCTGCTCTTGAAGCTTCTGCTTTTCAGCCGCCTGGCTTCCTTCAGCCATCATTCAGCCAAAGACACATAACAACACATGCGAATGATTAATGTCAGCTCAGACTAAGGGTCGACAGACACGTGGTGGGGTGGGGGACTCCGTTGGTGTACAGGGCGTATACGCAACTTTATTGTTTGTCCTGAGCAACAGCAGCTGATTGTCAACAAATTCTCAGCTTGTATGCATGTGCAATTCAATAATTTATATAACAGCGCTATCCTTACAGTTTCCTTTCCTAAATCAAGGAAGGAATCTGTGGCTGCGGCCCTAACGAAGCAGCGGCAGACAAGTTGGCCAACAACAGCAACAGGACAGACCAACCAGTCAGTGAGTAAGTGAGTGAGTCAGATAATCAGACAGACAGGCAGGCTGGCAGGCAGGCAGGCAAGTCAACCGCAATCATTGAGGCGATACTTCAGCTGTCGCTTCATCACATCACCATATCCCTGCCATAACCACTTCCAGCCCCACCTGCCTCCCTTTCCCGCTGTGTGTCTGTGTGGCTGTGTGTGCTCTCTTCAACGTTGTCACCACATCTTTTGGCACTTTTGATACTTTTATCACAGCAGCCACGCATCGTTGAGTTCAAACAAAAGGCAGATGAAATGCATTCCGATGCATTTGCCTGCCCTGGCTATTTGCTATGACTCTGCCACTGACTCTGCCTCTGACTCTGCCACTGACTCTGTGACTGTAACCATGATGCCGATGCCAATGCTGATGCTGATGCTGATGCTGTTGACTGTGGCTATGACTGTGACTGTGGCTGTGACTGTGGCTCATTCAGTTGCTGTGCAGTCAGATGAGGAATGACAGGGCTTTGGGCTTTGGACTTACAGTGTTACCTACCTAAGGAATGTTATGACAAAAACTTAAAGAATCATCCAAGTCTCTCTCTCTCTCTCCGTCACTCTGCCTCTGTGTCTATTGCAGACAGCTCTTCAATTATTCACTTGACTATACAGCTCCATTTGCAACAGCAACAGCAACAGCAACGGCAACAGCAACGACAACGACAACAGCAAGGACAACAGCAAGTATCTGTGACTGGCAGGGACTGGCTTGCTGAATTGCTCAACCACTGTAAATAACACGTATTCATGTAGCCACACACACACACACACACACACACACACACACACACAGACACACTGGTAGCCCTTTGCATATTACCATGACGCCATATTGTTAACCCGATTGCCATTGAGCAAAAATTTTTCGTATGTTTTCACTTGTCAATGGGTTTTTTCTTTCCCCTCTGCCCCCCCGCTCGCAACAATTTGCAACGTTGTTGCTGCTGCCTCTCGTTGCCCCATTATGTCAATGTCAATGGCAGCGATGTGTGGATTTTTAATTTCACCAGGACAAGTGCTATGCAAATATAAATTCGAACGGATTGTTTTCTGCTTCCTTCAAGAGAAAGGATCCTCCGTTGTTTAGCCAAGTTAATAGAAGGATCCCTGGAGAGGCAGTAGCTCAGCTTAAAGTGGCGCCTTTAAGTCCACTAATTGCCCTGGTGGTTGCCATTCTAGCCTCTCAAGTCCCCCATCATTCGATCTCATGTGCCCGGCCAAGTCAACCTGTATGCACTGGCGCAATGCCAACGACTTGTCCCAGGAATCCCAAGAAAAACAAGAGGCAGCCAAGGAAAAAGAAAAAGCGAAAAGAAAGTAGAAAAAGAAAAACAAAAGCCGAAAGCCAAAATAAAAACAACAAACGAAAGAGGCTGCGGGTAAAAGTAACTAATGAAAATTCTGCTGTAAAAATAAAGCGAAAAAAAAGCGGAAAACAGAAAATAGAAAATCAACAACAAACACAAATTTTTCACACAAATGAGTGAGGCAGGCGTGGGGAGGGGGGAACGGGGGGGAAGAAGAGGAAGGAAATGTATGGTAAGTGGAACAGCGACGGCTGGGATGTGGGTCAGTGTACAGGCCGCCACACCGCAAATGTTGGCAAAATGTCAAACAAGCTGGGTAAACATACTTCCATGCACACAAGCACACCACTCACACACACACAGAGACGCCATCAAAATAATTAATATCCTTTCAAATGTTACATGCACTAATTACAACAACAACAACAGCAACAGCAGCAGCAACAGCAGCAGCAACAGCAGCAGCTGCAGCGGAACGGAGCGACGTGGAAGGGACTCCAGACAAAAATGTAAAAAACAAGTTCAGCGATAAAAATTGTGCCGAGCAGCCAGCTAAATCGGTGTGTGTTGGTGCGGGTGCGTGTGTTGGGGCGTGCATATAAGTGCTTTGTCAAGGTCGTTTACGGTTCTATGAATCCTACCCGTGTGTGTGCGTGTGTAGTGCACTGTGCTTGGGCTTTTGTTATTGTTTTAGCTGCGCATTTGTTAGCCCCGCTTTCATGTTTGCCTTTCTCCTCACCCGTCGCCTGTTTGGCTGTTGTTGTTGTTTTTTTTGTTGCCTGTTTTTTTTTTCTCTGCCCCTTCCCTTTGGCTGCTCTGCCAACTCTCTCTTCTTCGCCTTTGTTTACTTACACTCAACGCCCACTTTGCTCAAAAACTCATTAGTCAAAGCCTTTTCACCGGTACAAGAAAAATTCTCAATTAAGCAAAGTCCCAGGCAAAAGGGAACAATTTCGCCTTCATCGTAGCACAGCTTTTTGGGCAACTCAAGCCACATACATATGTAGATGCAAGTGTGTTGGTGTGTTGGTGGTTGCTGTACAGGTAGCCAACATACTTGGCTTATCTCAGCCATCGCACAGTCTTAGCTGCTCCTCATCCAGCAGGGCAGAGCACCGCACCGCACCGCAATCTACTTGTACAATCAACTTAGTCACACATGCCAGCCACCCACCCACCAATTAGAGGATCTTTTATGAGCATCTAGGTGTGTGTGTGTGTGTGTGTGTGCGGGGCTTGTGTGGGGGAAGCCAAGGTTTAATTAAATTCATATAAAATTTGCTTTTAATCAGCATCTTGCTTGACAAGCAAAGGCAAAGGGTGACGGGCTGGCTGGCTGGCTGGCTGGCTGTCTGTCTGTCGTATAACGCAATGACACCGACATTAATATCCGATTTCAAGTGCAATTGAAAGTTGCCAACCCAGAAGGCAGAAGACAGCACCTCCTTGGTCCACCCACTCGCACTGCTCACGTCATTCTCATCGTCATCCACACAAAAACATGCAACTTCCTTTGCAGTCAGCGACTGTCGTCGATTTAATTAATTTGACATCATTTATTATGCCAAAAATAAAAAATAAGGTGAAACGAAAACTGCTGACAGGCAGCCAAGCAGACAGCCAGACAGACAGACACAGGGGGGAGGTGGGAGATGAGGCAGCAGGAGTGGCAATAATGCAGCTACGACAACGATGATGCTGACGGTGACGACAACAGCAGGAGCAACAGCAGCAGCAGCAGCGACAAGCCCAAGTCAGTGAAGAAATTGCTTTTTAACACACAGCAACTGACTGCAAGTCAAGTCATAAGTGCGTGCCCCCCACCTCACCCACTCACCTACTCAGGTGGCAAGATCGACGGGGGAAGGTATTCGGCACACCACGGAGCACTGTGGTTACCAGAACCAGGACATGCGGCCAAGTTACTCGCTTACTAAATGAAAACCTGCGAGGCAAGTCAACTAGGTAAGTCAAGAGCAAAGACAGATCGGGGATTGATGTATCGTGTGGTTGCTGCCAGACCCGTGTAGCCAAGTCAATCATTAGAGCTTTTCAACGCCGAAATCATTTGCCTGCAGTCGGTTTTCTGGGGTTTTTTGATGATTCGCAGACCACAGTGCATGGGTGGCGCCGTAGAGTAGCAGTGACATCGGGTCAGAGTTGGCTCACAACTTGCAGTTTAAGTGCAGCCAGGAACATGCACATGTCGTGGCCAAGCCATGGCCCGGGCATGACGGTGATGCTGATGGTGATGGTGGTGGTGATGGTGATGGTGGCAAAAGTTGACTCAAGAGCCGTGGCTCGCACACAGGTTTCAATTTACATTTACGTTGATTTTTTGTTAAATTGAGTTTGACTTTGGTTGTCGTTACGACAACTACGACAGCTCGTAGCTGGCTCTATGCAGCGCTGATGGCAGAACAGACCGGAGCAGAGCAGGGCAGAGAGTAGCAAAAATCAACATTGACACAAAGGCAAATGGTGAATAAGCGAACACACACACACACGCACACACACAGACAGGCATCCACACACAAGTGCACTCAGCCAGGGCCGTTGAGTGAGGCAGTAGAATTCACAGTGCTGACGCAGCACAAGGCAAAGGCAAAGGCAAGAGTAATGGAAATCGCAAATACACGTTCGATGCTACGACAACAACGTGATCTGCCAGTTAGGCATTGATAAATGATGAATCCATCACACTGGGGCAATGCAAAGCAAACAACCTGGGATTACAGCAGCAGCAATAACAGATCGGATCAGTCAATTTAAGATTGCTGGCTTCCTACACAGATCAATGCAGCCAATGAATAAAGGAATGGAGACTTACAGAGTTTATTCTAGAATTCTTACACAGCTGACCCCTTCCTCTCTCTCTTCTGCGTTCCCCTTGACTTGCCACCTCTTGCATAGCTGGCATACAGACGCCTCACATTTTCGAAGGCCTCCTGGAGCCGCACATCGGTAACATCGGCATGTTGCTGGAAGAGATCAACCAAAGCATCGATGCAATCGTTCTTGACCTGCTCTATCTCTTCCTGGCTTTTCTGTGAGTTCCCACAGGTGCTGTGCCAACCGCCTACCAGACGCTTGTTCCGCTCATGCTGACTTGTGCGCTGCAGCTGCCTGATGCGATGCTGTTCCTCTGGCTGCCTACGTTGTCGTCGCTCGATGAATATCGCATTCAACAAGTCTCTGAACTGTCTCTTCAGCAGGGCATCCAGCACTTTAGGCTGTGAATCCTGCTTGCTGGTGTCAATCAGAGCTTTGGAAAACGTTGTTAGTATGGAGCAGGGTATGTCAGCCTCTTGACTCTGCTGCTTCATAAGTTTGTTCAGCTCGCAGTGGTTGCAGTTATCCACTGGCCTACCACAGCCGCCTAGAAGGGCACAGGACCGATCGCGATATAAGCAGTTCAAACGATACCTGGAGGGGCAGTCAGATACGGAGCTTGTGGCCACCGTATCATAGGGATGCGTCCCGGAGTTTCCCTCGCAGCTGTCTTTGTCACTCAACTTTGATGTCAACTGACTATGCAAACCACCAAGCTCCTGCCTGCTGAGCTGTGTTTGCTGTTGGAGCTCGCTGAATAGGTCGCAGTCCGGCTTGAGCTTATCAAGCTGCTGGCGCAAAAGTTTGACTATCTGGACATCCTCTGAGGTCAAGGGAAATGAAGTTTCGCAGTGGTGTCTATACAAGTGCGTCTGCCATCTGCGCTTGCATTGACTCAACGAGAAGCAGCAACGTGTTGTGGACTTTGATGTAGAGCCAGACAAGGAAATTGAACCGGATGATGGCGACTTATAGCCCAGCTCTCTGAACCACTTGCTGATCCTTCGTCGCACCCACTTGCCATATACCTGCCTCTCCTGTGTCTTTCCATTTGGATCGGGCTCTGGCTTCTGTGGTTCCATAGGGGATTGCTGTACCGTGTACCTGCAATGCTCTGGACAATATCTGCCCACCAGCGCGTACCTGGGCAATGGTTGGCAGCCTTGTGGCAAGTTGGATGAACAGTAACTGGAAGGATCCTCTTTGGTTGGCTGCGATTGCTTGGGATCACGAACTGTTGGCTTGACAGGCGGCTGATTGATTTCTAAATCAGAACTGGAGCTGTAAGTAGCTTGGCTAGCTGATAGTCTGGATCTAGGTGCGATAGACTCCAGGCTGCTGGAATCCACGTCGCTGCCCTTAAAGCGTGCCCAACGAGACTCTTGCGACAACTCAGCGGTGTGTTGGAAATACTCTGGACTGGAATTGTAGCGCAAGGAACGCGACTTCAATAGCCATTCCTCCAGCTGGTGTCGCAGTGTGGCTTTCCCATCATTACCATGGCAATTGCTCACCTCCTGGCTAGAGTTGGACTCCTCTTCCAGGTTCACATACCGCTTGAGTAGAGGCGACCAGTAGACATTCACGTTTCGAGGAGGTTTCGCTACTGCTGCAGACTCTGTTAGGTTGTCCACTTTAGTCTCAGGCAACTCACTCTCAATCACACTGATATGCTTCTCTGGCAAACCATTGGCAACATTTTCCTCTTCATTAGACTGGAGCGGAACTGCCCATACGTACTGCTGGGTATCTTCAGTGGTCAGGCGTTCTGGGGCGCTCTTAACTCTTTCTTCATACGTGTCGACTGTTAAATCAAATTCAGGTTTTGGGATCTGAAGCCTGGAAAGTGCCTCCTGGTAGCCCAGCTCCACACGCTTTGTAAAATTTATGTGCTCAGGTACATCACCAAGCATCAGAGCCTGAAACTCCCCGTTTACCTCTCCACTGCGATCTGAGTCGCCCAATGGTCGCTCCGGAATTTCTTTGGCCTGCTCGCTGAGCATTTCCAGCTTCTTGTACCGCTCTAGGATCTCTCGCTGCAGACATTCCTTTTCGGCTTCAATGTCCAGCCATTGCTGATCCGCCTGCTCGCGGGTTTCCTCCACCCTGAGCTGCAAGTGGTCCAGTTCCTTCTTAGACTGTGCATCACCACAGCCTCCCAATAGCACAGAACGATTCTCCATCAGTTTCTGATGATTTACGTAGCCTCTCTTCTCCAGTTCGTGTTTACTGGTCTGACTGTCCCCACTTGGTTGCAGTTTCTTCTCATTTATCTGGCAAATGAAGGCGTTAGGAACTCTACCATTGGGATCATCACCTTCACCAGCCTCCCCACTCATTTGTTCATCTCTTTCCAGCAACCTACTTATTCTACTTTCAGTTTTTACTGGCACTGAGTCCTTCTCTGCCGCTGCTTTCTCGGCAAACTCCTTTTCCTTCTGGGTAATTTCCCAATTTCGAAGTTCCTGCTGCTTTAGATGCTCACGAATCAGTTCTTGGTTTTTCTCTTTAGCTTGTTTCACCTTGATCGCCACTTCTTCTATCTGCAGACAAACTTTCTCTTGTCGCATTCGCTCCTCGGTAGCTCGGATCTTTTCCTCACGTTCTCGGATGGCCAATTGTCTTTGGAGTTTTTCCGTTTCCTCTTTGGCTTGTTGGGCCTTTTTGATCAGCTCTCTTTCCCGTAGACGAATCTGTTCTTCTCGAATACGTTTCTCTGCAGCTTCTCTTCGCTCCTCCCGTTCACGGATTCTCTGCTGATTTCGCAGCTTTTTCTCTTTCTGCTCCGCTTGCTTCATTTTTTCCAACAACTCTTCTTCCTGTTGACGCAGTTTTTCTTGTCGACTTTCTTCCTCAGCAGCTCGTCTTCGTTCTTCACGATCTTGAATTTCCTGTTGCTTGAGGAGTTTTTCCCTTTCCGCTTCAGCCTGCTTGGTTTTTTCGATCAACTCTTCTTCCTGCTGACGCAGTTGTTCTTGTCGAATTCGCTCCTCGGCAGCTCGTCTTCGTTCTTCACGATCTCGCATTTCCTGTTGCTTTCGGAGCTTTTCCTTTTCCTCTTCAGCCTGCTTGGCTCTCTCTTCTTCCTGCTGACGAATTTGTTCTTGTCGAATCCTTTCCTCTGCAGCTCTTTTTCGTTCTTCGCAATCCCTAATTTCCTGTTGCTTTTGAAGTTCTGCTTTAGCCTGTGTAATTCTTTCTTCTTCCTGCTGACGCAGTTGTTCTAGTCGGATACGATCTTCTTCTGCTTCTCGCTTCTTTTTATTTTCCTCTTTTTTTGCCAACATTTCAGATTCCTTTTTACGCCGTCTCTGTGCTTCTATTAGCATTTCTTCTTCATCTTTTTTACTGTTCGTTAAGACTTCCGATTCCTCTCTAGATTCCTCATCACATTCTTCTAACTCCAATGTTTCTTCTTCTCTTTCGCGTTTACGTTGCTGCTGTTCCCTTTCATATTTCTTCCTTAGAAGCATTTCTAACCGCCTGAGTTCCTCTTGCCTTGTTTCATTCTTCTTCTTTTTTTTCCAACGCCTTTCCTCTTCGCATTCTTTTATCTCCTGTTCCCTTCTATAAAGATAAATCAGATCCCGCATTTCCCTTGTCTTTGGTGATGAGGATTCGCTTTGTTCTTCAACTTCTTCTTTGCTTGTTTCTTCTTCTTCACTTCTCGTTTGCATTCCTCCTTGTTGTCGATGGATGTGAGTTTCTATTTGTAGCTGCTCCTTACTCTCCTGATTCGTTATCATTCCGTTTGTTTTATTTTCCCAGTCTCCTTTCGCCTGCTTCCCTTCATACTCCATTCGCTCTAGCTTCTGCCACCGCCTTTTCTCCTGCTGTAGCTCATAGTGCTCCCTCTTTTTGATTGCTATTGCTTTCTGTAGTTGCCGCTCAAGTCTTACCAGCTCCTCTCTACGGAGATGGCGCAGCTCTCGCTCTCCGCATGCTTCGCTCGCTCTCCAAGCCACCAATTCTCCTGGTTTCCCTTCTGTTTCTACGGGATCCTCTGCTTTCTTTCTATCTTGCTCCTCCATTTGTTGACGGATCCATTCTTGATGTTTCTTCTCATATTCCTCCTTGAGAGACGATTTTAAAAGCTCAATTTGAAGCTGCCTTTCTACCTCCTCTTTTTCTCGTCGTTCTTTTTCCATCCTTTCTAATTCTTCTTTCTGTTGACGTTCTTCTTTGTATTTCGTTTGTAGCTCTTCAATTTCTTGCTTGACTTTTTGTTTCCTTATTTCTATTTCTCTTAGTTCTGCTTTTTCTCTCACAAGCATCTCGTGTCGCTTGAGATCCAACTCGAATTGCTCTCGCTCCGCACGTTCTTTTAGCCTGCATTCTTCCATTGCTTTCAGCTTGTTCTCCAGTCTGGCTCTGATTTTCTTCTCTTCTAATTCTCTCTTTTCAATCATCAGTCTTTCTTTTTCCTCTTGAATTCTTCTCTCGTTTTCCTTCTGCTTAAGTCTACACAGCTGAAGTCTTTCTATTTCCTTCTGACTTTGCTTGGCAATCATTTCCCTCGCCAACTTCATTTTCTTCATCTGATCCTCTCTTTCAAGCTCTTCTTTATCTCTCACTTGTTGCGGGAGACTCTTGATCTTCTTTGACTGCTTTAGGCGGGTGTTACTATCTCCATCCCTAGATCTCTGTTGCGGTAATATCCTTTCCTTTTTACGCCTTTCCAAAGCCGCAGGATAACCATCCGGTTCGATGGTTGCAGTATTTTGGTTGTCCTGGGAGCGTTTTCTATTAAATTCCTGTAGCCTTGGTTGACGTGATCGCTGCTGTCTATCTCTGCAGTCCAACTCACGTTCTTCCCTGTCTCTCTGCTCCTGATATCGTTGTTTCTTGCTCTGCTCCAACTGGCGACGTGAGCTCGGCTCGCGTATGCGGCCTACCGCCTTCTTGTTTTCTATTAGCTGCATCTCATGATCGTGCTGGGCTCTTACCTTGATCCTGCGCATGAGCCGCTCTTGATGGCACCGCTGGCGCTCGATCTGCAGCTGCTTCTGCTCGTTTTGCAGTTCCTTGGCTCGTCGCGCCTGCAGACGCTCTCGCTCCTGCTCGCGTTGAAAACGCAGCCGATCGTCCAGCTCCTTGCGCTTAAGGATCTTCATCTTTTTACGCTGGCGCTCCTTCAAATCCCGTACGACACGGGGCGAGGGATCCACTCGTAAGGGCATTGGTAGGTGCGTCAGCGCCTTCTTGGATTTTGAAAGGGTTCGAATCGAAAACTGATGCCTGGATGGGTCTATTGAACCGTTTGACATTTGCTCCAACTCACTATTGGGCAGACCGAAGTTCACTTTTAAGTAAAGTTGGCTGACGTTCAGGGATTTGTCGGGTTTATGGGAGTTTGGCGGCGGTGTGGATGACTTGGCCTGCCGCTTGACAGGCTCACAGCGTTGGAAACTCTTGGACAATTCATTGGATTCATTTTCTGTATTCATGTCGATGGATTTCCACAGATTCTCCGCATCGCAGGTGTATTTGGCCTCCAGCTCATCGAGTTGCTTCAAATGATTGTTCATCTGACGCTGCCATTCATCTTGCTGGTTAGCAGAGCTCAGCGATCTTTGCTTCTGCAGACTTATGGTCGACGGCTGTGGAGCTCGCACTTCGCGAGGGCTGTCCGAGTAGGTCCTATCCGAGCAGCCAGCAGGACTGCTGTTGGCCAACACAGAGTGCAACTCACGAAAACAATTGCCCAGATCGGTAAACGGCAGGGCCAGGCAACCACTGTCCTCCAACTGATACTGCATCAGCTCCAGAAGACAGTTGCGAGCCAGCTTCTCCTCCCGGCTGGCGCAACAGAAAATGCTCAGCCATTTGGTGCACAGATTCAAGTCCTTGGGACTCGTGTGCTCATTCAGGTGACTCTCTATGATGAGCATCTTCTCCTTACACACACGATCCAGCTGCTCCTCTTCGCCTGGAGCCATCGATGAAGCCACCGCCAAAGGCTTCTGGCAATCGGAAGGAACCTTGTTACCAGATTTCTTAGACATTTGTTCAGTTTTTTCTGTACTTTTGTCTATGATAGCACAGCCTACTAAGGTTACCTCTTTGACAAAGGGAAGCAGCAGATTTGGGTTCATTGGAGCAGTAAATAAATCAAATATTAATGCCCAGGTAGATGGGTGCAATGAAGATATTTAATTAATTACAATTTGAAATGAAAGTCCAAGCAGAGTGAGTCATTTATAAAACATATAAATGGTTGCCAAAATCTCCTGCAATTAATAGTAGATGCGCCGGACTAAGTAGATGGCCAATGAGGGATACCATAGCCCAGGGCTGTGGATAACTAGCAATGGCAAACATCAATTCACCTAGCAGCGCCCGCAACTCGATTTATCTGGCCATTCCTGCAGCCAGCAGCCAACCATTCAACCATCGTTCATCATTGTCAGGCACTTTGGGTTCTCTCATCACTCTCAATGCCATGAAGGCCTAGGAGAACACAGCATGCACATGTCAATTATGACGCCATGACTGCCTGGTATGCCTGTGTGTGGGTGGCTGGCTATGTGTGGGTGTGTGGGTGGGTGTGTGTCAAGCATTTGTAAACGTTTTAATTATAATTACAATATCATCATTGAGCAGACACGATGACAGGCCTCGCAATGTCTCATTCCAGTTGGCACTTTGGGAGCTGTGCATTCTACCAACCCGAACAAAAACCAAAATCCTCTGACTGCCAACTCCCAGCTGCCAATGCCAGCCGAGAGGCACAGCGGGCTGGTCGGTCGGTCGGTCGCTTGACTGTAATTGAGTGTCGGCAGTTTTGATAATAATTAATATTTAAATCCGTTTTTAAAAGCCATTTGAATGTCACTGGTTGGCTGAACAACAAACTGGTTTTGCTGTTGCTATTGCCCTTTGTGGAATTAGATCCCCGAGGATATTTGGGCTTAAAATGTGAACGGAAAACTTTATTCCTTGTTTGTCATGAAAAGTTAAAGCCAACTTTAAGCTGTGCAAAGTTAAATGCAGGGAGCCGTGGCTCTGACGACCCTTATTAACTATTTATTTCTCACATAACTTGCCTGACAGTTGGAGATACTATGACGCTTTCACACACACACACACACAGACACGCACACACAGGCATATATATACATAACTGACGTACAGTAAGCTAACAAGCAAGACGCTGTGCTGAGTCTGTCTTGGCTCATATTACTGCTGAGGTCAGGGCAGCCCCACTGATCAGGTTCAGTCAAATACACCAAGTCAATCCTCATTAGGCAGTGCAACAGCAACAGCAGCAACAACAGCAACAGCAGCAACAACAGCAACAGCAGCAACAACAGCAACACGAATGCATTGGCCAAGAAGCCCTTTTTTATTGCTCAACTGATTTATTTTGATTTGATAAGTCTTGACGCAAATGTGTTTCATTTACCTACTCCGCAGAGCAGCCAACCTCTGCGTTCTGTGTGCTCCTTTAGTGCTTCAGGCCATCAACCAGAATACATGACCAGGCCAGACCAGGCCAGGCCGAGTCGGCCTGGGTCGGGACAGAACAAAGCACAGCACAAGGCAAGACGAGACGCAGCCAGACCTGAACAGACCAGACCGGACCACCCAAGTGGTGTAGCTGTCGCTTATAAATTCGATCGAGAGATTTAAATGCACAAGGGTATGGGAATCATAAACCTTTTTGATCATTCGATAGGTATGAGTGTGCCAGTCTGGGTGTCTGTTTCAGTTCCCCGTCTCTGTGTGCGTTGGTAGCCACTCGTCACTGCTCTTTTGACTGACTGATATGGAAGCTTTGAGAAATGAACTGGGCAACAGCTAATTAAAGTTCAATTTTATACTCCCAAAACAAACAATTTTAATCCTCTTTCGATCAGAAATACAAGATATAGGAAGCTAAATCCAGATGCCTATAACTGCCTATCGGAAGGCAATTAGACTGATGAATAATTAATAAATTATTTTCCCCCTGTCCAATTAAATTATCATTGACTGAGTAAGGGTATCGCTCCATCATAATTATAAAGGAGGCAGTTTTCTGGGCAGCCACCTCTGGTTGCCCTTTAAATTGAACTTCCCGCGCACACGAACACAAATGTCTGTCATCAATTACGATGAAGGGGGGATGGGGGGCAGGGAAAAAAAGGCAAAACTGTCCACACAGTTGTTGGTGTCCCTTCTTGACCATTTTCCAGTTCTAGAAACAATTTTCCCCCAACGAAAACCTTTCCTGTCCTGTCCTGTCCTGTCTTTCGTCGAACTAATTAGCGTGAATTATGGGAGTTTGATGAGCGTCCAGTGGCCGTTGCCATTGCCATTGCCGTTGCCATTGCCGGGGTCCGATGCCACTTGTTATGGGCCATGGTCAAGTCTCTTGCCAGCTGGCCTAATGAATGGCAGTTGAAACAGTTTTGTTGACCATTTGTTGCGCCGTGGAGATGCCACAGTTGGGAGTTTTTCCCTCTTCGTTTTCCCCCTTTTTATTTTTTTTTTTTTGTCTTTGTATTTTCAATTGATGGGTTTTTGGGAGCCTAAGATGGGCAAATGCCAATGGAACTGAGTTGAAAAAGTTGTCAGCGGGACAGAGACACTGCTGAATCAATAAACACACGCACACAGAGACACAGTCTCCCCTCTGTCTCTCTCTGTCTCTCTACCTAGTCAATGGCATCAATATGTTTTGGCTGCACACAAAGGCAGAGGCGACTTTGATTGATTGAGCCAAAGCCGAGAGACACGAATACATTCAGGCAAACGGTGCCAGCGACTTATCCCTAAGAAATCCAAAAGAATCTTTACATGCTGACCACTGGTGCTGCCTCTGACTCCGATTCCGACTCCGACTGCGGCTGTGGCTGTGGCTGAGGCCGAGGCTGGCTGGCTGCGGTTCTCCACTGCGATGTAGAAGTATAAAACTTTACGAGCAACGCGCCGGTCGCCCCTAAGTTGCCTGCAGACATTGTTGTCTCGTTTTCCTTTTTAACTTGACATTTATCGCTTTATACGCATTTCATTTACTTTGTGCGTTGAGGCTGTCTGTACATCCGTCTGTCTACCAGTTTGTTCCTTTACTGTGCCTTCGACACCGCCTCAGCGTTGCGTCTATCTATCTGGCTGTCTGTCTGCCTGTCTGTCTGTCATGTTTATAAGACGATATATTTACCAACTTAATTGCTAGTTATAGACGTTCAAATAAAAACCAAAAACAACAAAGAAAACAAGAACAAACTAAGGGAAAACCTCGCCGAAAGCTTAATACCATCAACACTGCCAGGCTGACTAATTTATAGCCAACTGGACGCTGACTGACCCGATCTGGTTAGGTTAAAGCGCTTCGGCTCCAACGAATTTGGCTGGATTTGGGGCCCCCAGTGCTTGGCTAGACTTACTCCTTTGACCCTAAACCGCTCCAGCTTAGGCATTGGTAATCATGGCCTACAAAATCCATTGAAGCTACAAAGTTACTCCCTGGATACCTTGGCCAGTCGACAGGCAAATGATTGTCATTGTCCGTTTACTCTACTCTACTCTGCTCTACTCTGCTCTGTTTGGTTCTGACCTGGTCTGATCAGCTCTGCTGTGTGCTGCGTCCGGATTGTCCATTAGGTTTTATGTTTCATTGTTGCTGGTTCTCTGTGTGTGTGTGCGTGCGTGTGTGTGTTGATGGCCGCCTAATTGATGCGCCCCAGTTGAAATCATAAATCTCATTCCTCCTTTCACCAGCCGAACTGAACGCAGCAACAATAAAAATAAAATCAAATTTAATGCAAAATTAAATAAACTTGTGCTTCTGGCTGCCTGGCTGTCCGCCTATCTGCCTCTGCGGCTTTTTTTTGCATGTTTTTGTTTTTTTTTCTTGTTCGTCTTTTGTTTTTTGTTTTGTTGTATTTTTGTTGGTTGGCATCTTTCGACTTGTAGCCGCAGCTGGCATGAAAAATTTCAACTTTTGGCCAAGTCGATGGTGCTGTTGTTACTGTTGCCAGTGTCTTACTTATTTAATTTGCCAGAGCTCGCTATGGCCTCGAGATGGGCTCAGGATGGCTCTGGTTGCCTGAATGCCTGAATGCCTGGTTGGCTGGATGGCTCCGTCCCCTGTCCCCTGTCCCTGTTGCTGTTGCTGTTGCCGTTGCTAACTGATGAGAACAGAGGGGGTTTCTGGCCGCATGTTCGTTGACTTTATTTGCTGTGTGTAATAAAATTAAAGCCCTTTAGCTTTTGTACTTTCCAAAAACGCAAAAGAACAAATTGTATCTTCACGGACGCACACACACACATAGCTACACACACACAGAGCCGCACATCGCATATGCGATTCAACGAGCCATGAACATACAAACGCACTTGTACTGACGTTGAGCCTAAAGCTGCTGGGCTCTATGGCTCTGTTAGGCTGGATCTGCCCATTAACTTGGCCTTTTTATAGTCATAGTTATACACACACACACACACACACACACACAGACGCATACACAGAGGCACACGCATCCGTGTGTATGCAGACATGCATGCCACAGTAAGAGTCAGAGGCCTGAGCCGCAGTCATGTTGAGGATTTCGCGCTTAGTGCCTTGTTATATCGTTACAAACACATGTCTGCCGACGTGTATTTAAGTATGCGGTCTGTCTGTCTGTCCGTCCCACTGTACCATTGTCTTGCTGTGTTCATGTAGTTGAAATTCATAGTCTGAATGGCCTGGGCTTGTCTCAGTCTCTGATTGTAAAGTTGCCTTTGTTAAGCCGACATCCTGCAAGCCAAAGTCAACCTCGAAGCAGAAGGCAGGCAGCAGGGCAGGATCAAAGCACACAGCTCCTAGTGCCATTGATGGAAAATATTATAATTTTAATTGCTGTGCTTGTGTAACCCAATTGCCGCCGGTCAACAGTTTTAGATGCCGATGACAAATGTTGAATCTAAATCATCAAAATGAATTAAATCAGGTTTCTGTGGCAATTGCCAAGGATTGTGGCCAACAACAGCAATGAATACTATTAAATTAATAATAATAAAACAAAAAATAAATAATATTTGTTATCCATTCAGGCTTTACATGTGTAATCATGTGTTGAACAAACATTCAAGCAACAGGATTAAGGATATTTAAATCAATTTTATTAGATGCCCATCAGATTCTACTTTCTTGCAGTGTCAACAAGCTGCTTAATCTGTTTAATTACAGGACTCACAGTCTGCTTGCCCACTCACCTCCACAATGATCCTTGAAGTCGTCACAGCAGTCGCCCAGCTTGAGACAGGCATGATCGCAATAGCAAGGCTTATCGCTGAGATCCTCAATGATGGCATTGATGGGGGCCTTTTGCACCACACAGGACGAGTCGCGTCCATTGCAACAGAGCTGTGCCTCTCGGCAGGACCCACTGTTGGCCACAGGCAGTAGCATCATCATCATCATCACCATCATCGGGGCCAAGAGCATGGCTATGGGTGGTTGGCTGGGTTGAGCACTCAGCTTGGCTTTCGAACGCGACATTTTTCAGAGTCTACCGATTAGCGATTATCTTTGTTTATATATTGGTTTGTTATGCTATCTATACAGGTGGATTTAAACAAACTCAAACACATAAACACTTATCAGCACACCCACACACACACACACACACACCGATACACAGAGAGCAGCAGCAGCACACACATAGGCTATGAATACGTGTGGGTGTGTTGGTATGCAAATGCAATTTACGCCCCCAACAGCGGAAATTAAAACTAAAATTGAATTATGGCAATTGTGTGTGTTTCGAGAGCCAACTAGATGAAGGGGGGGAAGGGGGATGGAGGCAGGGAGGCACTGACTGGGTCTGGCATTGCCAATTGGTAGCAGGCAAATCGAAGTCAACACAAAGCCAACAAAAAGGGCAAAATGGGCATAAAAAAACACGACACGCAAAGGCGACGATTCCCCCCATCGCAGTCTGGGTAGCGAGTCTGGATCTAAGGACTCAAGTCTGGCAAACATAGTAAAATCAACACTCAAATATGAGGCCAGAAACAGGGACGATTCTAATGGTTCCTGCGCCCAACAAGGGGAAAAATCCTCAAGTTTTCTAAATTTCCTTTAATGGAGACTAAAAGGCCTTTCAATACACAAATATTTTCCTCTCCGGAAACCCTTGAAGGCTGCTGCTGGCTGCTCTCACTTATGGATCCATTTGAAGGGCAAAGGCCAGCTGGTGGCCAAAGTATTTGGAAGATCTGTGTGCTGCCTAATGAAGGGCTTTTCGCATGGCCAAGTGTCAGGCTCTGATCCACCCGTTTCAATCAATTTGCATAGAAACATATTTGAAATACTTTGAAGACTTCTGTGCGCCCCCGTTGTGGCACAGCGGTGGGTTCCGTGTGCCGCCAGCCCAGGAGTCAAGCGAAATCAAAGTAGGTCGAGCATCGACTGGAGTAGTTGAGGCCAGACTGGGAAGGTAGACCATGGACCTGATGCCCCTGTAAATCACTGGCGCAGGAGGGCGGCTCACTAACAGGTAAGCACAGGCGGCAAGGAGGCTTGCAAGTGCCTAAGTAGCGACTCTGCTGAGCTAAGCCAGTCGCTGGCCTCGTCTGCCACTGGCCATGACTGGTGTGGCCTGGTCTGAGCTGGGCTGGTCGGGGCTGGGCTGGGCTGTGCTGCTTTGCATAAAATATTGAGCAAATGGCGAATACAATGGGAGGCCACGACGGCATCGCCATGGGCCGTGTCCGGGTTAGGGATAATAAAACAAAGACTTCAATTTTCATAAATCGTTGCAAGGCGAATCGAACCTAAAGACACTGAGAATTTATATTAACAGCTGCGACCCAAAAGGGCTGCTGCGACACACACAAAAAAAAAAAAAAAAAAAAAAAAAAAGAGGAAAAAAAACAAAGAAAAAGGAAAACAAGAATCCAATGGCTGGAAGCGAAACTGGCAAACGCGGCATCTCAAGTATCGTGACAGCTATGGATATGGATATGGATATGGAATGCATTCTGTAAATCTGATGTTTGATCTGAAGGATCTGAAGGGGATTGGTGTTTGCTTTATACATTTAAATATCTTGAATACAGTGGCTCTCAAACTGTAGAGTAATTCAAGGCATTCGATGGGCTAATCAACTCAAAATCGAACTTTGCTTGGAGGTTTTCCCTTATAAATCAACAGCAGGGAGAGCTATTAAGGGCTGAAGGATGGCAGTAGATTAATAGACTTGAACTAGACTTAACCAGAGGGCAACTCATCTGCTGGTTTCAACCATAAATTAGCAGCAGACTTAGCTAGACCAAGGGAATCTTGTTGGTCAGTCATAAACGCCTGAAAGTGCTTAAAACTGCCACATTTGCTTCTTGTATTTTAATCCTTTCAAAAAGGTATTTAATTGGCAAACTATATACCCCAATGAAGCGCCCAATTAATGGTTTCATTCTTCCTCACAGTGTCTGAGTGTCAGAGAGGGAGGGCTGCCAACTATAGTGGACTGGACTCCGCTCATTAAAACCGTCAACCGTTTGATAACATATTTTTTGGCGCATCGCGAATTTCTGCGTCGAATATTCTTATTTGACAAAATACGCTTTAAAAAAATTTCGCCATCAAGAATAATATTATGCGAGGCAGCCGTTTGTCTGCATAAAAGTAAATAAATTATTTTGTAAGCGGACGGCAGCCCAACAACAACAACAACAACAAGAAAAATAATAACAATAAAAGGAAAGCAAACAAAAAAGAGAAACAAAAGTGGCAACAACAACAACAGCAGCAGCAGCACTGAAGAGAGTGGACCGAAACACACACACACACAACAGAGGCAGCAACGGCAACATGGAAGCAACAAAGCAAACTAAATTTACGGCAAACATTTGCGTTTTATACACGTGTCTGTCGCTCTGGCATGCATATGAGGGTCTGTGTGTGCGAGTGTGTGTGTGGCTGGGTGTGTGTGATCTAAAACGCGACACCACGCGACATAAATGTCCTTTAATGATTAATAACATTTTCACTCCTTTTTTTTTTTCTGTGTGCCGCGCTCATGCCAGAGGCTGTGCGACGGCCAAAAGTGGTTTCAGTTTCATTTTCACTTATCTTTTGAACGATAAAAAAAAAACCAAAAAAAAAAAAAAAAAACCCAAGAAAAATTCAAAACCCATAAACTGACAGAAGACGGAGAGACTGCGATCCCTACCAGCGCTCACGTGCTTCAGCTTACGGATTTACGTTGTTTCGTATAACGCGGCGCGTTTGCTTTTACGTTAACGTTACGTGACGTGACAACGTTTCCAAGTGCTTGGCCGGGACAACTGAACGCTGCGAAAGCCGGTCGACGACTGTGGCAACTGCTGGTCGTGTGGTGAATTATAAAGCCAAAGTTACAGGAAGCCGAAGCCGAAACTTTGTCGGCTGCCTGGCCTGGCCAGCCTTCGTGTCGACAACGACATCGACAGCGACGACAACGACTTGTACATCTCGTGCTGTCCGCTGTGGCTGTAGCTGTGGCAGCGGTGGAGGAGTCTCTGGCTCTGCATGTGGCACGTGCATTGCGCCATGTTTCTATGTTTGTTTTGAGTGGGATTTCCTTTAGCGCCACAGCTCCACAAAAGCCGGCTCCAGTTTCCAACCTCAGCTTTGTATAGATGATGTTTTTCCTTTCTCTTCTTTCCCCCCGCCACCTCTCCGCTGGGTGCCTGCATTTATGGAAACCGTGTTAAAAGACCGACTTGGTCAGCAGCTGGCGAGCCTTTCCACACCATTTGTGGCATCGATAAAGGTGACATTAATGCAGCAACGACCAGTTACAAGTTACCCACTGTATGATGGCTCCTTCAATGTATTTATATACAGAAAAATTGATTCATTTAAGCTCAAAGCTTAATATGCTTAAATGCACGAATAATTCTTTTCCCATTGCCCTGGCATTTGCATTAAAAACTAATGCATTAATTATTTGCCTGCGTATTTAATTATGTAAACTGCTCAATTAAGTTTTTATGCCTTTCATGCGGACAATGCTGCTGTATTTTTTTCCAGCTACTATTAAATCGTTTAACAATTTTGTTTCATAAAGCATTCTGAATGCATAAAGCAACTGATTTTAAATCGAATGTCAGCGAGCTGCCATTTTCGGCAGCAGCCTGAACGTATGCAATGCTAAAGTGGCGGCAGCCCAATGCGGCAAATCTAATGACGTTTCGAAACGTATTAGACAGGCCTCCTACTTATAAACCAGAAAATGTTGTGAGAATACTAAACTAAACACTAGAGAGGTAGATAAATTCTTAATAATAAATATTTCAATTACTTCTCAACCCACCCACCCTTTAGCCCTTGCTGATGTGAAGAGATCTCATCCATTTACAGGTCTCAACCAAGCCTAATTCATCCACCTCAACAGTTACGCCAGCTGAGTGTCAAAAATCATTAAATTTATAAGCTAAACAACCTCATAGCTCTCATGGTTTAGCTTTGATCTGTACCACTCGGCGTATGCTTGATTTCAACAAGCAAGGGGCAGGCCAAGACCAAGAATGCAACAGGCTGTCAAAGTGGAAAAGAAAAAAACACACAGAGAAACCAAACACATTGCCAAGTCTACATACGTATAACCCAAAGCATGTCAACAGCCAACAGATCTACATGGCATTGGCCATGAACAGCAGCCCTCGGAATGGTCTGACCAACCATAGGGCCAGAGAGCGCAACAGGGCCGCAGCAGGGTCAGAAACAAAAGCTTCGGCCATAGACCGCTCAACAGCTGTATGACAGACAATGTTTATAGAATTGTCTTGGGCCTGTTTGGTGGTGGTGGGCCGGAATGCTTTCAATATCATAAATTTATAAATATCATTTTGCTACTTTGATTTCATGGCATCCATATGTACATACAAATGCCCATTTGTCCGCATGCCTATATGCCTGTGTGTGTGTGTGTGTGCGTGTGTTTTATGCGGCCGCCAATTGCTGAATGTGTGCCAACAACGTGGAGAGATCGTGACGGAGGCGACAACGACAACGACAACTCGACAGTTGCAATTTGTGCGCCGCGATCTGAACAACGCGTGGCCAGAACGTTTGAAAATCTTTTGTTCACATTTCCCTGCGCCGCAATCCATTGTTTTTCCCACAATTTTTCCTGTTTTTTCTCTCTCTCTCTCTTTTTCTCATTCATTTAATGCTTTAATATTTGTTTATTAATTTTATTATCGCTGGTGTTCAGTGCTGTGTGTTGTGTTTTACAATTTACAAACATAATTAAATGACAAGTTGTTAAACATATCTATTAAAGGCGTCGTGGCTTTTAAATCACACAAAGCGGAGAGAAGAGAACAACAAACAAAGGCATAAAAAATTATCAATTAAAATCAATTTTATTGCCAAACAGCAACAGCAGCAGCAACAACAGCAGCCACAAAATGCCTGCAAGAAAAAATGTAAACACCGCAGGTAGCTGGATTTAAGTAGAAACTGGTCAGGATGGGTGGGATGGATGGGATGGATGGATGGTTGAATGGTTGGTTGGTTGGTCGGGGAGGTTGGTGAACAGTATGCGGTTTGGTCTTTCAGTTTGGCTGCATAATTAAAAATTAATTTACCACACAACAAATACACATTAAATACTTATTAAAAACGAAAATACAAACTCTCATACGTGTAAACACACTTTATATGCTCGTCTGTCTCACTGTCTGTCTGTCTGTCTCACTGTCTATCTGTTTGTCTGAATGGATGGATGAATGGTTGGCTGGCTGGTTGGCTGGTTGACTGGTTGGCAATGTATCTGCCATATGAAATGCATAAATTGAACTGCAAACGGCGGAAGAGGAAGATTTCGATTGTTCAGTTCAGTTGAGTTGAGGGCAAGTGAAGTCATTACAGGGTATTAAGCAATGCTTGTGGCCCATTAAAATGCTTCGGTTGAGTGTAATTGGAGACGGGGTATCCGGGCCTTGCATCTGGCAATGCCACTGGCCACTGGCACCACTGTGCAACGCACTGTGCAGGCGGACGGCGCTGGTCAGAAACGGCATCGGCATTGTTGTTTATTTTATTTATAAGTATTCAGCAACAGCCGCAGCCACAGCCGCAGCCACAACCATAGACACAGTCACAGCCGTAGCCGCAGCCGCAGCCACAGCCACAGCCTTTGAGAAACCTCATTGGACGGGACGCGGCGAGTCGCAATCTATAAATAAAATCAAATCGCGCCAGATTCTAGAGATGAAGACAATACAGCGCTGCGATTTTAATTCCAAAAGTCAACTCACATACCGCACAGCCAAGATGAGTTCCAATGCAATCGCTGGCCGCAGCGTTGCCACCTCTCAATGGGACACTCAATGGGTCCTGTTAAATCCTTGCGCCACCTGTTGACAACAGCGTTGAGTGACTTTTAATTGCCAGCTGTGGACGGCCGCCGTTCGGTTTCCGTTCCAGATCCAGATCCCCTCCGCTCAGCCGTTTCATGTTCAGTGGCTCCTGGGCTGGGAAGAGAAAAAAGCAAAGAGCAGGTCCCGGGTCATGTGATTAATGAGCGGTGCACGAAGGCATGGGGACAGCAATTAGAATAAAATTAGCAAAGAAACCTCACACCGCACCCTGCCAAATAGCAAAATCACCATAGTTATAGCCATCAGCATAGCCACTAATGAGCACTTTTGTTTACGGCTTCCGCACAGCACAAGGGCAGCAAACATCACCACCATCAGCACCGGCAGCACCACAAGCAGGAGAAACACCACCAACAGCAGCAGCACCAGGCGCCCCTAGATGCCTTTCGCATTGACCACTCGGATACCTTTGGACGCTATTTGGTTGCCAATCGCGACTTGGCGGCGGGCGAACTGCTAATCACCGAAGAGCCGCTGGCCATCGGACCCTGTGTGAGTGCCGATGCCGTCTGCCTGGGTTGCTATCAGCCTGTGAAGCTAGACGAGACCCAGTATCGTTGCCCGGCCTGCTGTTGGCCCCTCTGCGGCCCCCACTGTCCAGGTCTGGGTCAGGCAAATGGTCACACAGCCGAGGAATGCGAGTTGTTTGCCCAGCGCAGGCCACTGGCCGGCGAGCAGCTCACAGTGCGCGCCACACCCGTTCAGATCAGAGATCTCTACGAGCTGGTCTTGATCATCAGAATACTCCTGACTGCCAAGCACAGGCCAGAGCAGTACGCGCTCATCCGACGCATGGAGTCACACCTAGAAGAGCGGCGCCAGAATGTTGTCCTTTGGCAGCACTATAATGAAAAGGTGATCAAGCGACTGCAGGAGGACTGGCGTCTGGCCGAGCTGGGCCAGTCGACGGAACCCGAAGAGCTGCACGAAATCTGCGGCATCCTGGACGTCAATTGCTTTGAGATCGGCCAAAATGGTGCCAAGGCGCGTACGCTATACCCGAGCGCCTTTCTGCTTGCCCACGACTGCAGTCCCAACACGGCCCACACTGATGACCCGCGCACCTTTGCCATCCTGTTGCGGACCTCGCGGCCAGTGCGTGAGCAGGAGGCTTTGACGCTCAGTTATGCGTACACGTTGCAGGGCACCCTGAAGCGACGCTCCTTTATGTTCGAGGGTAAACTGTTCTGGTGCCGCTGCCGCCGCTGTGCAGATCCCCGGGAGCTGGGCAGTGATTGCAGTGCCCTGATCTGTCCATCCTGTTCGCTGGGCTCTGTTCGTGCCCTGACACCACTGGAACAGGCAGGCGACTGGGCGTAAGTAAAGCAACTGAGGAGATTAACAAGCCTTTGAGATTAACCATCTTGTTCTCGACCAGCTGCGATCGTTGTGAGCATCGTCTGGGTGCCCAGGAGGTGGAACGTTTGCTGGATCGCATCAATAATGATCTGGAGGCCATTGATGTACACGACATTCCAGGACTGGAGAACTTTCTAACACGGTAAGTGTGGTGGCTAAAAGAACAAACAGACTTAGTTGGGGGCAACTTCACTGTACTTTACAGCTACCGGGAGGTGTTGCGTCCCAATCACTATCTGCTGCTCTCGGCCAAGTACTCGTTGTGTCAGATCTACGGTCGCATCGATGGCTACTTGCTGCCCCAGATGTCCCCAGCAGATCTGGCACGCAAGGAGCAATATTGTCGGGAATTTCTTGCCATGATTGACCTGCTGGAACCGGGCTTGACGCGTCTGCGAGGTGAGTAAAGCGAGCGTCCAGTCAGCTATCCAACGCTTGACATCTGTCTCCATCTCTCCCCTGCCTAGGCCTGATCATGTATGAACTGCACGCTCCAGTCATGCTGCAGGCTCAACTGGCCATACAAAGTGGCCAAACTAGCCGACAGGAGTTCCAGCGACGACTGAAGGAAGTCTTTAGACTGCTCCAGGAGAGTCGAGACATATTGAAGCTGGAGCCAGCGGGATCAAGCGAGCATGAAATGGCTCTGGCTGCAGCCGATGCACTCGATAAAATGGGTTGTAAAACATAAAAATGAAAACATAACTTTAAGCGCATGAAGTCTGTTAGCTGTGGCAACGACTTGATTTGCAGTCAACTGCTGCCACAACAATAAACCTGGATCAGAATCGTAAAACTTTTTGCATTCAACAAATTTTTAATTAGTCAACATTTTGCTTTGTGTTCGCTCCAGCTGGCCAAGCAGACAGTGACAGCCAGACAAAACTCGGTAGTTCAGAGATGAAGAGTCGTCCTCGTTGCTGTTTGCCTTGTCGTCGCTGTCGCTGTCGCCGTCGCCGTCGCTCTCAGCCAAAATCCAGGGCTGTCAAATAAATGGCGTCCTAACTGGCAGATAGTAACGGAGCATCTAGCGACAATGAAATAAGTTTTTAACGCGCCACTGTTCAGAGTTCAACTTTATAACACAATGTTAATTAATGTCCATTCGTGCCATTTGCCATTTGTCATTGACGGGCGGCGGGTGCTGCCAACTCGTTCGCTGTTGCCTAGGCAGCTGCCAAATTCCTCTACGCCCAGCTGCCTTATGCTGTCAAAAAATTAATATTTATTTTAATTTTTGCTGGCACACAGCCAGCCACTGAGAACTCATAGCCTTTAGCCAAAATCATTTCGAGTCCTAAAAAAAGTTCATTAAAAGAATTTAAATTTAAATTTTGAACTAAACACTGCACAACACTCAGCGTTGACACTCAAAGCTGCCATTGTCCAACACTGCATGATGGATGGAGAAAGCAGAGCTCTCCTCGGTGATGCTGTAAGCTTCCCATATAAAGCGATGCAGATTGCTGGTGGGCTCATTAGTTCCGATTTCTTATTTCTATTTTTTTACTATTGATTTGCTTGGGAGACCGTATAGATGCTCTTCGGTCTAATGTTTTTCCTTCAAGTTAATTGTCATTCCAAGGGCAATAAGTGTCTGCAATAGGGAGTTTATTACACAAAAAAAATGTTTTTTTTTTAATAATTTTAAAGCCCAGAGTTGGCCATAATTGAATTTTCCAAAATTTTTCATTGATTCTTTACATTTAAATGAAACGAAGAGATAGTTTAGTCTGCCTTAATCTTGTTTTTATATTTTTAAAAATTTATTTTTAAAGTTTAACGCCAATGGTTGACTTACAAAACCAAAACCGCAAATAAATTATATTAACAGGTGACTGGCAAAAGGCAATTTCTATAGTTGTAAACGTTTTACCGATTAGCCATACAGAAATGCATAAAAATAACTCAAAATCCATTCGGCACAAGTATAAATAAACTCTGCTCATATGGTCATTTGGTTATGAAAGTGCCAATGGTAATGAAATTATCTATTCAATACGTCTTATCGCAAGCATTGTGCTGTGCAAGTAATAAAAATAACAACTCACCAGTTGGCTTGACAAAGTCACAGTTGTCAGTGGAAATAGAAGTGGAAGTGGAGCTTTCTGGCAGGCGGATGTCAAGACAGATGGGTGCTGCAAACAAGTGGTAGCCAGCCTTAGGGTATGCCGGCAGGAAGTCATAACTATACCATAAAAAGCCAGCAAAAGGAGCCGCACACACGCACACAGTTATACACAAACGTATGTAAATAGTTTTATGTCTAACGATATGCAGCTTCCTTGTAAGCATTTTTAATGATTTTTTTATTGTTTGCTTTTCTTTTCCTCTTATTACAGCACGTTGCAGGCATTTTAACGTTGCATACACTTGGGCTGTTGCTAAAAATTCCTCTGCGCGGCCATTAAAAGTCCACCTGTGAGGAAGCCATTAAGAAAGCGTCCCTGCAGCTGCAGTTCCGGCTGCCATTTTGAATTAACTATTTGTCATGTTTACTTTGTTAATTAAATATTTTAATTAAATTTAGGACATAATTTAATGGACTTTTAATAAAAAATTATTAAAAAAATTTAATTAGAATTTTTCAATTTATTTCTTTATTAAATAATTAAGGAAAAGCGGAAAGAAAAATGTTTGCAGGGTAAAAATGCAGTTTTTGTGCCCGTGTGTGTGTCCATGTGTGGAATATATTTATATGACTGCTTGTATATCTAGAAAGACATAAATGAAACAAAAACACGACAGTAGAGACAACACAAGGCAACAACTAAAAGCGCACGATAAATATAAATTGCATTGTGCAATAATCTTTAAAGTGCAACAAAGTAAAAACAACAACAGTGAGGAGCAGGAGAAGCACAGCAAGGCGCCATAGCATAGAATACAATGAGAAGCTGCCGCATAAAGCCACATAAAAAATAAGAAGACAACGGCGACGACGAGGACAACAAGAGGAAGTGCAACGCCAGGATGTAGCCAGCACAAAGTAAACGAGGCAGTCAAGCAGCCAAGCAGCAGCAGAAGCATCAGCAGCGAGCCAGGCAGGTTGCCTTTGTCGGAATAGAATGAAGATGGCAATGGGAGATGGCCATAGAGATTACAACGTACGACGACGTCGCTCTGTTGGCTGATAGGCAACACAGCAAAGACATTGACGTGGCCTTGCCGCAGAGCAAACGGTAAAACGTTAGGTGAGTTCAAATCCATAAGAAACAATAAGCATCAATTGCTCTAGGGGCTCAGGAAAAGGTGAAGCCAACCAGCCTACCCCTCTGCAGGTGTCTGCCATGCCAGGCAGCCCAGTGAGCCACGCCACTGCCTTAACCACAGCACGTTATGACAGTCAACGCTGAACTGATGATACCAAGTATCCTTTGTATTTACTTCTGCTCCACATGCAACATGCGGCTACAGTCCCAACAGCAGCAGCAGCAGCGGCAGGGATAATGCAAGGATAGCAACCCCAGTATGATGACAGCAACAACAACAACGACGACGACTGAGTCTATATGGAGCTGAAGCTGGAGACGCTCGGCTTGGCGCAGGCTATCAAAAGTGTTGCTTATTAAAATAAAATTTATTGCTTGTTTGCAGATAAAAATGAAGACAGACGCCAGACCTTGTAAGCAGGAAGGGCTCGCCACCGCCCCCGCCCAGCCCCACAGCGCCGGAGTTGAGTCCATGTGAAAAGTGTTAAAACGATAAGCAGACCTGGCGCAAGGCCAACGCAAGCTAAAGGAAAGTGCTGCCCCATTCAGTCTCCAGCCAGCCAGAGCTCCACTCAATGCCAACTAGACAAAAGCCAATATGCAATTAAGTCGAGGTAAGTGTATCAAAAAAAAAAAACGGAGCAATAAAGAAGAAATGGGAGAATGCAAATAGGCACAGAGCGCGTCGATTGGTTGTGAATCCTTTGCCATCGCCATTGCCTTCGTCTGCATTTTGTAGACCTAATGAGCGGCTGGGCAACTTTCAAGTCCATACTTGGGACTGCTCTCCTGCTCTCCTGCTCTGCTGCTCTGCTGCTCTGACAGGCATCTCGAATCCAGCAGGCCACTTGACATGGCCCAGGGCCAGGCAAAAGAAAGAAACTGTCGCCAAGTGGCCCAGAGGACAAAAGTTGATCAAGTTGAGTATTTTTTTTTTTTGGAAACGTCAAGTGTTTGTCTAGACGGCCCAGTCGATACCAATGCAAAGCACCTCACCCCACACACGTAGCCAGCTCAACGAAGCCTTTAATTCAAGCAACTAACTTTACAATAAACGACAAACGTTGGATTGTCTTGGATAGGGGCCCAGGAGCCGGGCTTAGCTGCGTTAGCGCCTAGTAGTTGTTGTAGCCAAACTCACTGAGCAGGGTGCTGGCTGGATTGTCGCCTCCGGCCGAGCCGCCATCCTGCATGTTGCGCAGCATGCGATGACGGAAGTGCATGGTCCGCAAGCGCTGCATGCGCCGCTTTAGATTGCAGTAGACGGGACAGCAGTCCGGGAAGGGTTTGTACATCAGCTCCTCCTCGTCGCCCTGCTCGCACTGCTCAGGCAGTATGTCCAGGCAGCTGCAGAGAAGAAAGAGAAAGAGAGAGAGGGGATGTCAGACGCATTAGCTGCAAGCCGATGGGAACGCTGAAGCATGCAGAACAGCAGAGGACATGCGACTAATAATCTGTGTGGCACTACTCATTCGGTCTAGACAACTTTTCCACTACGAAAATAGACCTGGAGCGCGGCACTATGTGATTGTTTTCGCAAAACAGATTCGAGCAGAGGCTGAGCAGCACCAGGCGGCGGGGCAGGAACTTGGACTGCTCCCACATGCAGCGACGATAAGTGCCTGCAATTACAAGTACACAAAGGTCAATGCGGAAGGGGCGGGTATTGACGACGCTGTTGCACTAACGCAGCACACTGTTGTCGTTCTCACTAGAGTCCTCGGGATTGTTGTAGCTCCTTTGCAGCTGATAGTGCTTCATGTGGAACTGACCGAAGGCCTCGCAGCCAACGATTAGGCCCAGGCATAGCCAGAGCAGGCTCTGTGTCAGCTTTGGATGGTACATCTCTATATTCCAACTGGTGGGTGCAAACTACGCGCTAAACTCACACCACACTGGCGACCAAGTGCGCGCGTCGTGGCGTTTGCCAGCGTTACGTATACGCAACGTATGCCCAGGCCGCTTCCATACGCCGCTCGCTCTCTCTCTCTCTGTCTCTCCCTCTCCATGCCCATAGCTGCCCCTGTGTGCGTGTGTGTGTAGTTAAATTGGCGGCACTTGATTAAATCAAGAATGAAATTGCAATGCAAATTTTGCGTTTTACATATGCGCCCATGATGATTAACGCCAGCCTCAGTCTCAATCCCCTGACCACAGCGTTTCCACTCTCAACTACGACTTGTGTTGAACGTTGGATGCCCCTATCATGGCTGTGCCTCAGCCGGGCTGTCCACTAGCTGACAACCACTGTATGGGCACACACAACTGCCCACAATTTGTTGTAAACAGTAAACACTTTGTCACCATAATCGTTGTCAGTTAGCCCGCTTTGGAAATAATGTCAAGTGCAAGTCGAGAAGGAATTATGAACAAAACTTTGACGGGCCAACATTCGACCAAAAATAAAACGCAAAATGAAGTAAACAATTTAATGGGCTACAGCTTGACACACAACGACTACAGTATACACTTGCATAAATTATTTTAAAATATTTTAGCAGATCGAGAACGATGTTCGGTCGCTTATTTTCAAAGATCTTGATTTATACTTTCTGTTCTTAAGCCCGACACCAATTTAGTTAGTAGGGAAATTCATTAGGTCGTTGCATCCTAACTGGATGGATCTGCAAGGAAAACAATAAAAGAAAAATGAAGAATCATAAAGGAAATATTTACTTTAATCCCAAGTGCACACGATTCTACAACGCGGAGTGCTAGGTGATGCGTTCGTCGTCCAGTCTTGTTCAGTTGGAGTCCAAGTCGATTCTGACACTGTAGTGTATGTCCAAGGTGGCTGAGAACTAGATGATACAGGTGTCGTCCCATCATCTGAGCTTGTGGATCCATCAATAGCAGTGGAACCACTTGTACTTGATGGCAAAGTTGTTGTTTGAACACTTGATTCATGGGTTGACGGCTTAGTTGATGTATCATATGTTGATGTCTTATCTTCATTTGTGGATGAATCTGGCTCAGCAGTCGTTGATAGATCGGTTGAATATTCTGTTAAAGAACGATCTGTTGTCCTGGTATTTTTTGCAGATGAGGAATTTATTTCAGAAGTCGTTGGTTGACTGATTGATGTGGATGAGGATTCATCGGCTGCAGGAGTTGTTGATTGATGGGTTGAAGGACGATCGGTTGTCGTGGCAATTTTATCAGTTGATAAATTTATTTTAGAAGTCGTTGGTTTACTGATTGATGTAGATGAGGATTCATCGGCTGCAGGAGTCGTTGATTGATCGGTTAAAGGACGATGGGTTGTCGTGGCATCACTTTTAGTTGATAAATTTATTTCAGCAGTCGTTGGTTCACTGATTGATGTAGATGAGGATTCATTAGCCTCAGGAGTCGTTGATTGACGGGTTGAAGGACGCTGGGTTGTCGTGGCATCACTATCAGTTAATGAAATTTTTTCAGAAGTCGTTGGTTGACTGATTGATGTAGATGAGGATTCATCGGCTGCAGGAGTTGTTAATTGATCGGTTGAAGGACGATGGGTTGTCGTGTCGTCACGTGCAGTTGATGAATTTATTTGAGAAGTCGTTGATTGAACAGTTGATTCTTTGATTGAAAGTTGAGTGGTCAGATCATGTGATTCACTGTCTACATTTGTTGATAAACCTGCTTGAGACGTCGTTGATTCGCCATTGGACTGATGGGTTGAAGGATAATCGATCGTCGTGGCATCGTTTGCAGCCGTTATATTATCTATTTTTATTGTTACAGTTGATGTAACTATTAGTTGCCCAGTTGTTGTTGTTTTTTCTAATCCTTGCGTAGAACTTGTGGGTGGTTTGGATGATAAAAATGTCGCTACAGTTGAGGTCGTGGATGACGGTCTAATGGAGGGTTTGTTCGATGTACCTGTGCAATAGAGATCTTCGCAGAGCGGCTGCTCGTTTTTGCCAGTGAACTGAAGCTTGCAATCGACAACCCTGAAAAGGAGGAAACGAGGAACTCAACTATCCGTCTGTGGATTCGCAAACGCCGATGCTCACTTTAGATGGTGGTTTTCCGTGCAACTGAATCTGCACCGAGAATAGGCTGGCAAAATCGGTGTGTGCTTTTCACACATAAAATCATGCATCACTGGGTAGGCAAACGCCACAAAGTCGACACATGTAGACAAAGAGAGACAAATTGACGATTAGATTGAGGTTGGAGGAGGCAATTGCTGCCCGAAGTACTCACGCGTGTCCTCAAAGCGCTTGCAGTACTTAGACTGCGGCACCGACTCTGCAAACAGACAAACAATCAATGGGAAAATCTAGTCAAACTCCGAGGCGAGCTGAGAGAATTAGGCAACTGCTCTGTAGCTGCGTATAACTAACTTGTGAGCTGTCCATGGGCATCCAGAGCGGGCAGCAGGAGCAGTAGGAGCAGCAGCAGTGGCGTCACCAGCGCCACATCAAGGATGGAAAGTAAGTGCTTCATGCCGAACACACACACACACAAACAAACACACTATTTTAGCTGGTTTTTTTCCAGCTAATACTCGAAGGGAACGAAGCAGCTAAACTTCAACTGGCAGAGCCCAAAACGGTAAACCGAAAAACTTCGACTGGCTGGCTGGTTAGGAAAACTTTGCTGGGACGCCGGGTTATGATGCGTATGTGGGTGGGTGGGTGGGTGGTTAACTGAGCTTTGAAGTTGGAGCTTCTGCTGCGGCGGTTTATGTATACGCCAGCAAGGGCTGCAACTGTCTGCGAAATCGTATAAATAATTTCTTGGCGTCTTTTCGGGTTCATGCTCATCGCAATTTTTGAAGTACTATGCACTAACGAAAATGATTACAAACTTTTGTAAATGACATCGTAAAAACTTAAATAAGTTTGCAGCAACAGCAGCAACGGCAGCTACAGAAAGCAAAGCAGCGGCGACGGCGGCGGCGGCAACAACAAGTGGGCAAAAGCCAATGATAAGTGCCAGCAAATTCCATGCGTAATTGCATTCTGAATATTTATGCATTTGCCGTTCGAGTCGAGGGTTGTTAGTGTTACTGTTAGCTGTTGGTTGTTCGTTTTTCTTGCCTCCCCCCCCCCCCCTCGCCAGTCCCTGGGATGCATTTGTAGGTCTTGATTTATGCATGGAGTGCAACCAATACCCGTTACGCATACGCAGCGTTGAACGTGCACAAACAAATTCTCAAATTGGACAAGTTGCAGCCATGTAGACCCCTGGGTGGCTCCTTAGGGGCTGCCAATTTAAAGAGCAAAATCTCAATGGCACATCAATGATTTCTGTACCCAGAACCCAGTCAACCCATTAGAGTGGCCCTTGTGCGAGTCGTTGGGCTACATTGTAGCCTGCCAAGATGTCCCCTTTCCCCCTCAACCCATTTGACCAAATTGAAAAGGCGTCTCAATTATATTAAAGTTATCACAGCAACAACAGCAGCTAGACCAACAGGAAAAGTAATAAGCAAAGGAACAGGACAAGACCTTTTGAAAGCGCAAAGAGAATTTCCAGGACAACGTTGCCCCAGCCAACCGGCCAACGGCCGCACCTGCTGGGCTATATTTAGAGGCAGCGTACTAGGAGCGAACAATTAAGTTTGCTAAAGTTAAAAGTTTTCCAGCGACAACATTGTCTGGGGCGACCCATTGTTTGCACGTGAAAAGCAGCTGCCTGGCCAGAGTCAGGCGAAGGGGGTGGGGGGCGTAGCCGTATCCTTATCTTTAATTGTGGCTACGAAGCACTAGCACTAGCCATGGCCCAGGCCCAGGCCCGCACCCAGAGGTGAGTGCGATTCTAATTTTGATTTCGATGCCAGAGCAGATGCTGCTGCTCTTGCTGTTGCTGTTGCTGTCGAGGTGGAGCCGTTGCGAAAGGCGTCAACTGGATTTTTATGACACTAAACAAACAATTAACTTGGCGGCCAAACAACTGTGGGCGGCACCAGAACCAAGACCCAGGCTTTGTCTAGTGCCTGAGCCCCAGACAATGAATGGTAGGCAGCCCTCATCCTGGCATCATGGCAATCACACATACCCCGAAGGAACTTTGTCTCCGTTTCAGTTATTTTTGGGGGGCTCCAAGTCAATTAGAATGCTAATTTCTATGCAAATATTTGTTTCGGATTGACTGGGACCAACTTGTAAATACACAAACACACACACACACACACACAGAGAGAGCCCAGGGCTGGGCTATGCAGCATCTAGTTTCGGGGCTTAGTGTTTTTGAGGCCATTGTTCTGAGCCCTGTTTTGTTGGCCTTTGTTTATATTTGTTTGGCGCCTGTCCGTTATTTATTATGGACACGATTAGTTGACAGAAATAAGCCAAAGATGTTCCCAATTAGAAGGCGACGCCAAGGACTCCGTTGTTCAGCTGTTGAACCATTGAGAGCCGGAAGGACAGGAAACGGAAGACGGTGGCAACCAAGCCAAGAGTTAATGAACATTTCAATAACAGATTGTTGCCGCAGCTTTTGTAGTTCGCCGTCAGGGAATTAAAGCTTCGAATGACACTTTAAATATTTTTATTTGCTGCAGAGTTAGGCAACTCAAATCCCACACTTTTCTCTTCAATAAAACAAAATTTTCTAGTTGAAAGATTTATTTATAGTTTCTTTATATTTATTGAAAAATTTATCTTTAATAAAATATGGAAAAAAAAAGGGAAAAAAAATTGGTTTCACGCTATGGAAATGCCAGCGACTTTAGTGTTTCTCTTCGGTGCCAAAGAATGAGAAGGTTTCGTTGCATCGTATTTCGTAGCAGTCCGGAAAGGATGTGAAATGCCTCGATAGCCGTAGATCGAATATAAATTCACAGTACGGATAACTGCGGACAGAAAAGTCAGAGAAACAAAACTGCGTTTTAAAAACCAAAAGTTTCCAGAAGTTTTAAGTAAAGAAAAACACACAAAATACACAGAAAATAAATATTTTAAATGTAATAGCAATGGCAGGGGCAGGGGCAGTGGCAATGGCACTGGCAGTGGCAGTGGCAGTGGCAATGGCCATGGCAACTCCAACACTTGAAAAGCACAAACAAAGCCTTCAGCCATTTTAATTGTTATGCAATTCAAAAGCTGCCCGCCTGGACCTCTCTGCTCCTTGCCGCTTGCCGCCTGACGCCTGCCGCTTGCTGCTGGCTCCTTGTTTTGTGTTATTTTTTTGGGAGTCGGACAAACAGAACAGAAAAATCCAAGCAAGTTTATTTTAAAATGCTATTCACACTAGAAAAATAACAGCAGCAGCAGTAGCAACAGGAGGGGATGAGGGGAGGCAGTGATGTGGGGTGGCTGCTTGCATAAATTGCAAAATTGCATGTGTGAACTTTTCAATGGCAAATGTGAGGGCTGTTAGAGATGCTGATGCCTGATGGGTGTGTGTGTGTGTGTGTGTGTGTGCGAGCGTGTGTTTGTGGGTGGTGAACAGGATGTTTGGAATCGGAATCGGTATCGGGATCGGGCAACTGCTGGGGCGGTTGATGACTACTGGCTTGCATAACTTACATTGGCGGAAACCAGAGAAAGCAGCGATATGTGCACAGTATACCGAATGGCCGCTTAAATTCTCCATCTGGCGTTTGTATCGAACCGGAATTGTGTTTCTTCCAGCACTGCGAGGCCCAGCCTGTGGATTGAATGTTCAATGTATTCAACAACAACAACAACAGCACAATCAACGTTTTTCTTGTCTTCAACTTAAGTTTTAAGTCTGCAAATTAATTAAGCCTCTCACTCGACTAGTCAGCCAAGAGAGACGGAGAGATGCTGAGAGAAATGGCAGGCAAAACAAATCGGTATAAACTGAAGAAAGGAAAAGCAATTTAAAATACCTAAAAATTTAATAATCTGGCAAAAATACAAGGCAAAGACAACAATTCAACTGCATTCAGCTTGATAGATTCAATGCGAATTGCGCTCATTTGTATGCTATAGTTTTTCGAACGTCACTGCTATCAGAGCTGCCAGACTGTACTTTCAATAGCTGTCAGCTATCTGGCATTATGAGGTCAAGTTTATTCTCTTTTTTTTTAGAAAAATTAACCTTATGAACAGGGGGACATTCTAGCCGAATAGGATGTTTAGGGATTTAACTCCTCCGATTGTAGCTCCCCATGACCAATGGAATAAAGTCTTGACAGGATGTAGAGGCTTCGACCAGCCGAATTTATTTTTTATAATTTTCTCTTTGTTATGTTCGTCTGTTGTCCAGGCTTATCAATCAATTTGCATTCAAACTAATCGGTTTATCACTTCACTTCATGAAAACAAAAAATCCCACACAAAAAAAAAAATCGAGAAAATTACAGGTTATAAATGTTGTTTATAGTTTTGTTTTCTTTTTCCAGGATATTCATAGGGTTGTAATAAAATTAATTGCACGCTCAGATGTTGATTGCATTTGCAGTGATTTGCATACGAATGCCGAAATCTATATGCGCATCAGCCTATAGCCGTCTTTATCTAATATTCTCAGCAGATTTATGATATTTCTGTTTGCTGTTCGGCACGTACTTCCATAATTATAATCACATAAGCAGCATAAAATTAAAAGCACAACAAATGTAATCGTTGTGGTAATTTTTCGCGTGTGAATTGTCGTTGTCGTTGCCGTTGCTGCTGTTGCTTTTAATGGGGCTGCGGCTGCTGCTGATGATGATGACGATGGTGATGCTGCTGTTGCTGTTGCTGCTGTTGCTGTTGCTGATGATGATATTGACATTATCGATTTGGCCATTGCATAACAATCATAAATATTATCGTTATCTGTCATAGAGAGAGACAGAGAAAGAGAGCGAGAGAGCGAGATAGAGAGGGAAGGCCACAAAGCCACAAAGCCACAGAGCAACAGAGCCTTCTTCCTCAACGTTTGACTTTAGTATTTTGTGCGCTTCTATCGAACCGTTTTTAACTGCACAACGTTGGCGAATAATCTGCCCAAAAAATAAAACATATAAAATATGGCAATTTGGACAGTCACACACACACACACACACACACACAGGGCCACACAGAGAGAGGGAGACACTGACACCCAGAGCGACACTGACACCGGCAGCCCCAAGACAGCAGCAAATCAAAATGAAAAAACAGCAAAGAAACTCACAAGTTTTTATTGTGAGCAACTAAATTGATGCCAATTGATAAATTATCGCGCACATTTGTGTGGGTGAACAACAGGAGAACAAGACAAACAAGTGGGCAGGCGGGCAGGCAGGCAGGCGGGGCTATATGAAATCCTCCAGTAGGCAGAACATGTTTATCTAATGTGATAACAGCAGCCAGCTGCCAGCTGCCCAAATACTTAAATTTGCCTTTTGATGATTTAAATAATGAATTTCTTTGCCGATTTTGACTTGGCAGCTTAAGGTTGTCAGACTTGGAAGGCTGCTGATTGAAGTAAGCAGATCAATGATCGATAGGCGCTGAAGTAGATTTTTTAGCTATATGGGAGCTATGTGATATAGTTAACCGATTGGTTTAAAACTTGGCACATTTATGCAAAAATATCCAAAGTTTATTTAACCAGAATTTTATTTAATTACATAAACAAACAAAAGAGTTTTCAGCTCTTAAAGTCTAGTGTTTGTATTGAATGATTTTTGTTTTTCCAAAAAGTTCAAACGGCATCAATTAAATCCACATGGAACAGACCTTGTGTGGATTTAATCAACCATTTCATTAGGTTTACTTTGGTGTCATATTAGTCATCTGATATTTCTATATAAAAATATAAATTTGTATACCATTCATGGTGTGTCAAACGCACAATGCAGCATGCAGCATTGCCTGCCACTTGCACTCTAATTTGATGACACTTGATTCACCGCGTATTTTGATTCATATTCCTATCAATTTGCTGCTGCTCTGCTCTGTTCTGTGCTGTGTCTGTGTGAGTGTGTGTGTGTGTGTGTTTCCCAGCAATAACATTTTAATGCGCAATTAATTTGTTTATGTACGCAACGCAGAAGCAGTTGGGTTGATTCAAATGGATTTTTATTTGTGTTTTTGTTTTAATCTAATTCCATTGCGTTGCAAGTTGCTGAAATTGCTGTAATTTGCCAATCAACATTGAAACTGAAATAGAAGCCACCAGAGTGGCCACCACCAGCAGCAGCATCATCATCATCATCATCATCATCATCATCATCATCATCGGCAGCACGCATTCCGAAACGAGGCAATCAACGCACAACGACCACGACCCAAATCCAGTCGCAGTTCCAGCTACAGATAGATGGATGGATGGATGGATGGATGGACAGATAGATAGAGATACAGTAGCAAATCCATCGACAGCGGCCGGGCAACGGCATCTGGCTCTGGCTCTGGCACTGGCTCTGGCGCTGGCCAGTGACCAAAGCGTTGATCTTTAGTGGGCCGCTGGCGGAGGGCTGCCTGTGTGGGTTAATGTTGGCCTTCAGCGATCAATGTCATTTCGTTTGATTCCATTAAAGTGCGACCCCAAAAGCGAGTGCAAAATGTACACAAATGTATGCTGGAGCCGAAGCAGGAGGCTATGGGGTGGGAGGCATGGAGGGGGGCGCTACAGTGGAGGCCAGCAGAGCGAAAGTGGAAGTATTTTTGGCTTAGATTTGTGACGCAGCTGCCACGACCAGGTGAAGGGTGTGGCAAACCCTTTTCTACATCCTTTTTCCCCCGTTTTTTCCCCGTTTTTTTTTTTTTTTTGTTGGCCACATCACGTCTCAGGTGCGCAAGTTAACAGCTCCATTGACTGCAGCCACATAATTTATCTTATTTTTAGCCCAGCCCAGCCCAGTCAGGTTGCATGCCCCCCACCCGTCTACCGATACAGCGCTTTGGCCAAAAACTTTGACTGGCTTATAAATGTCGAACGATTTATTTGCGGCTGTTGGCGCACAGCAGGCAGCCAGCAGCAGCAAGAGCAGCAGCAGCAGGAGCAGCAGTAGGAGGAGCAGAAGCAGCATGGCCAAGCCCTTGGAGGAAGTTTCTCACAGGTATGCGAACCGTTAAGGTTGCTGCTCTCATTTAACCTGCACCCACATCGCCTCCAGGGCAATCAGTTCCATATTCCTATGCCAAATATATCGCTTTTAACCAGTCAAAAAAACAAAACCAAAAATGACGTGACTAACAAAGTGTTTGAAATTTGTTTACTGCAAATAACAGAAACAAAAATGCTTTCTTGGCCAAGTTTATGCAGAAAGTCAGAGGAAGTGAAGGTGGAGAGGGTGTTAAGAGGGCGGCTAAAGCGAAGCTTTTGTCTTGGCAATTAAAGTTTCACTTAAAGCGAACCGACAGGGCGGATGCGTAATATGGCAACAACTGTTCCAGTGACTGCTACAGTGAACACCTATGAATGGCTTCTTATAATTGAAAAAGGGTATCAATAGTTGGTGTTTTAGGGCAATGAAAAATCATCATTTAATGTCAGTTGATTACTTGCCTCAAACCCAACTGGACAGCCAGCAATCTGTCAGGATCTGGCTGCTGATGCTTCAACTATTTCAAGCTGATGGACTTCCCCCTTGATACAGACAATTTCATGAACACATTTCTCTGTTTATAAGTTATTTCTTTAAGTGTAATTATAATTAATATTCAAGCCTTCATATAAAATCTTAGAACTTAGCTTAGAGTTAGCAAAAAAAAAAACAAAAAAAAAAAAACAGGCAGCAGAGAAGAGAAAAAAAAAACGTTTAAATAAATACAACAAGGAAGTGAGTAAACATTTTAATAAGGAAGCCATTTGGTGGATTCGCCGGGTCCTTTGTCTAGCTGAAATAATTGAGCAGCGTGCACTTGACGTTGGTACAGTCGGGCAGTGAAGTGAACAGCACACAGGACAACTTATAATCGTAGATGAACTCGCAAGTGGGAAAGCTGAAACGGCACAAGGCGAAATCAGTTGAATGACAGACAGACAGACAAACAGAAAGACAGATAGTCCGACGACATCCCTACCTTATTGTAAAGAACCAAGTGCACTTGAAGTTGCACAGAATGCCGTACGGTTTCTTCAGCTGCTCCTTCTTATTGACAATGGTGTTCTGCAGATTGTAGCCATCGTAGCGACGCCAGCAGTGATTGATGTTGCCTGCGGGACATAGATGCCAGATACCAGGGCGAATCAACAAGAAAAAAATAAATCAAATACAATTTGAACCACCAACTACACTGAGATAATCAGTTGGACACTTTCTGGAGCTCAGAATTCGCTTAACAACAGACTGATCCACTGATCCACTGGCGATTTCTCTCAGTGCATTGTCAACACTTACGTCTTATGTGATGACTGCCGCCATGATGGTGAAAATCACGTCCCTCCAGCTGGCTGCCATGACCATTGGTGGCCTCAACGCCCAGGCTACTGGTGAACCCGGAACTGCTGCCACCGCCTTCGCCTCCGCCACCCCCTGGTGTACCAAACAGCAGCAGATACCAGAGTATCAGCGAGCTAACGATGAAGATGTAAGTCACTAATTTGGCCATTTCCTTTCGATGGAGCCCGGCTGCAACTGCAACTGCAAGCTGCTCCTATTGCCCTCTGCCGTTGACACGTTTGTCAGCTTCGCTGGGGTTTCGCCTGCGTCTCTAGGTTGCTGCTTTTCCTTTTTTTTTTTCTGTTTTTTTTAAATTTTATTTTCTATTATTTTGGTGGGTTTTTTCTCCTGAAGTCACTTGGCGTTGCACTTTGCACTGCTCACTGGTTTCTTTGCCTTTGACTGGGCCTGGTCTGGTGTCTGTGCGGCTAGTGCGGCTGGTGCGTTGGCTGTGCGACACTATACAGAGGTGTGTTGTGCACGTGAGCGTGTGTGAGTATGTGTGTGTGTATGTGTGTGCGTGTGGGTGCGTGGTACTGCTGCTGGTGTTGTTGTCGCTTTCGTTGCCGCTGCGAATGTTGCCCCTGCACTGAATACATTTTTTGAAAAAGTGAATTTGTTTTGCTCAACTCGGGGCATCAAGCTGATGCGACTGCTTCAGCTGCTGCTGCTGTTGCTGCTTGTGGTGCTGCTGCTGCTCTTCATGGTGATGATGGTGGTGCTGGTGGTCGCCGCTTAGTTTCGCTTTTCATGCTGCCGAGGCTCCTAAACCCTGATTTGCTTGCTGTAAATCTTTTCGGGCATCAAGCAAACCCAGCCGAGCAGCCATCCAATTCCAACGCATCCACATCCACAGACACACAGATGTACATTGGGCTGCCTGTAGATATGTTTTTGGTCTCCGACTGTCACTCACTTTGCTAATTTAAATAATCAAAAGCGAATTAGTTGTGTGCTGTGGCTGAGCGGGGGAGAAGGGACAACAATATGCCATAAGCCAAAAGCCAAAACACAATGAAGGGGGCTACGAACCCGCTTCAATTATGTTGTGTGTGTTGGTTGTCTGTCCATCTGTGGATGTCTGTCGATGTTTGTTTGCTTAGATGAATCTAAATTTAGCGTAGCTTTCAGTTTCCCCAAAAAGCTTTCGATCTAGATGGTGACTTTATACCGCTTCAACGATAAAAACGTAGAAAAATATCTTTGGTTAGCAAGTGATGTAAGGTGGAGCAGCATAGCCAGCTGTTAACTATGCTTAGTTGGCAATAGCAAGTGGCCTGCAGGCTGTTAATTAAACCTTCGTTCTGTATTTTCCAATAGCGACTCGAACGCTGTTTATGATCTGTAACGGAAGCTCCTTGGATGCTCGCTGCTGTGTAATGGAAGAAGAGAAAACATTAACAAAACAATAGACAGAACAGGGCTGGCCCGGGGGCAGTGGATGGCACAGTTGATGGCTGCACTGCAGATCCTTTGCTGCATTGTCTGTCGCTCGCTGTCTCTTTTGCTGGCAACTTCCTGTCATTTGCTACTCTCTGTCGATAGGCAGCCACCCCCCGGGGGCAGCACATGTTGCAAGTTGCAGTTTCAAATGACTTTCCTTCAACATATTTCAATATCAAGTCGATGGATTGACACCGATGCTCTCTCACACGCTTAGGATTGTAGGGGCTGCTTAAAGCTGCTGAAATTATAAATTTTCAATTTATGGAGCAGACAGCAAAGGAGCCGGCAGAGGAGCAGCCACCTCCTGCTCAACCCAAAGAGGCAGTCAAACTGTTGTAAATTAAAAATTTATTTAGCTGCAGTTGACAATTTATTTGCATTTAATTTACCACAAAAGGCGACGGCAGTAAGGCAACCAAAAAGGGAAAAATACAAGTTAAGGGAACAACTACAAGACGTGTAACTAGGGGGAAGGGGGGCGGGAGCATCATACAATGCGGTTATGGTTATGTGGCATATGCAATGGCAAGTTGTAAGAAAATGCAATGAAACGAAATGAATGTCGCTGAATGTATGAATGAATGAATGAATGAATGCATAACTAACATGACGCCGACGCTTGAGGAGGCAGCATGTGGCAGGCGGATGTGGGAAGCTCTGGGAAGCTGTGGGAAGCTGTGTGTGTGCGTGTGGCATAAAGGGCCGGCAGCATAAGGGGAAGGAATGAAGGGGTACCACCCAGAGTACATG